>BQNB010008342.1:0-90311 GCA_026074375.1 Tanacetum coccineum | reverse complement strand
TGCACATCACTTTGTGTGGTGTGCATATCACCTCCCAGTAGGAAAAGTAACACTCGGGTGACTTTTTCTGTTAAGTCATGCACGCTTACAAATTAACTTTAAACCCTTTTTCTGATGTGACTTAATAAGAAGAATAAATTTTTAATCAATTGGGTTAGCTCATTTGGCCATCGAAGGTGACTTTTGGGATGTTGTTATCACATGCAAAAAGTCTTAAGTTTGAATCTCCCCATTAATTTTTTTCGAATCTCTTCATGAGAATTTTCCTTCAAGGTGAGAATTAGTGAGGTTTCGCCCCATAATTACCTTGATTCAAGACTACCAAAAACCTTTTGGGTAAATAACTAAATATTTGTAGTAACTTGCCGTTCTTAAAAATAAGAATAAATCACACCTTGTTTTTGTGAAAGTTTTGCTTAACTTGGTATCTTTAAGAAACTTTTTCACACACAAAAAGTGATAGTATTAAAAAATCTTTTAGAGTAGTTATCAAGTGATGAGGTAATGAGAAAGAGACTGGTATGATTCATTTCTCAACCTAATTCTCATTAATTCTCCACATTTTTATTTCTCTCTACCAAACATACTTGAGAAATGAAACCAAATTCTCTTCATTTCTCCCTACCAAACACACCCTAAAGACATTCAATTCTATTATCATATTAAGAAATTCAAAAGAAACTCGTAAAACAAACAAATTAGAAGTCATAATTCACAAGCAACCATAATCAAACACGTAAACATTAACCCAATTATATTTCACAAGTTACTTTCCAAATTCAACCCCAATTAAAAAAATCTAAAAATAAAAAAAAATCAAACATCCAACATAACACACACTTTCAGAACCGGGTTCAACACACTCAAATCCGGTCCACCACCTTATCAGCTTTAACAACCGGGTTCGCTTTAGCAATACCCTCCTTACCACTTTTCTTAAAATCAAACGCACAATCATGTTCTTCAGGATATCTGTGGGCCCCACAAAACATATCACCACACCTACACATAAATCCCATGACACCAACTTTTTTATTGCATGTCGAACACCTATTTTTCGACACTTTTTCTTTTTTCTTAACCTGAACCGGTTCTTCAGCTGAGACAGTTGTTGTCAGCTGCTGAACCGGTTCAGAACTCGAACATGCGGAAGGAAAAGCGGCTGCGGTCACCAGTTTCGTAACTGCAGCTGCGTGTTCCTCGTTGACACGCATGTCCCGAAAGCATTTGGAACAATAGCCGTTTGTGGCTGTTGTTCCAAAAAACCCGCAACCGTTGGTACAAGGTGACGGTTCGGTTGGTTGGTAGCTTGTACCATCGTTCATCTCGGTTACATCCGAACCATACAAACTTTTGGTTTGTTTTTGAAAAAACAGATCAATATGTGATATGAATGAAAAGATATGAAAAAGGTTGTGCAAGTAAAAAAATGAGAAGGTGGATTTATATAAAGTTGGAGAGTGGTTTCATTTTTTTCTTTGTAGATAAGTTATCAGTAATGAGGAAAAGGTAGATGTGTGAAATGATCAAGATTGCCCTTGAGATGAAGTGTTTGACGGTTTTATTTTAGTGGGTGAGGGTGTTTTTGGTCATTTGAATATGGGAAACCAACTTGTTTACATCTCTAATTGTTGTCTTGTGGTACAATAAAGGTAAGAAACAAACATACACTCCTTAAACTTAAGAAAGATATGCTAAGTTAATACTCTAAGCTAATGCCAGAAATAGGGTAGCAAATAAAATGAGTCGAGCTTTAGCTTCAAGCTTTCTAGTTAGCTAAGTTTGAATTCAGTATAATCGGGTGAGCTTGGCTCGTTTATATTTCAAGCTTGTTATCAATGCTACATATCTGATAAATTTGTGACTCAAATGAGCTCGGTCCATCGATTGGTGCCTTTAAAGTGTTATTGACTCGTAATAGTAGCAGAATGCTTGAAAAAATACGTGTTTTTTAACCACTAATGGTTGGCTTAGTAGTATAGCCTTGTGACTAATACCGTTAAAATGTGTGAGGGGTTTTTGAAGTTCAATTCCTGAAAGATGAAAACAACTTTGGATTGAAAAGGCTTTACCTGGTTTGTATGATGATAAGTTCATAGCTTATAAATTAGTCAGCCAAAAAAATCACAAATCAAGGTTAAAAAAAAGTTACGAGCTTTTGTGTTGTTCTTAAGGATGGCTCTTACTCGGTATTTACCATGGTTTTAAAAGGCACGCCATGGCGTCGTAAAGCCTCGCAAAGGCGCGAGGCGTGACCTCCACGCCACACAATAGACCACGGCTTGAGCTTAACGCTTGACGTAAGATGTGGAGTGAAAAAACGTGATAAGACGCGATAAAACATGATGCATGAAGGTTTTATTTTCATTTTTCTTTAAAAAATTTCGTATTTTTATATAGAAAATGAAAAAGATTACATGCAAAAGACAGTTTCTTGACTTTATTCCTTATGTACGACACTTTTTGTAAACTCAATATATTTGTAAGATAAATGATTTAAATTTTTAAATATTTTCATATTTTGTGCCGCTTTAAGTCACGCCTTAAAAACGTCATGACTCGTCATGACTCGCAAAGCGTGAGGCTTGGCCATGCCGCCACGCCACGCCTCACGCTATTTATACATTATTTACCATCCATTTTATTTGACTCATTAATTATTGCATGGTTTTTGAATAATAACTTCAAATTACACAAACAAATATTCATCTGAGAGTTTATTAGTTGTGCTTTGTTGATCACCTTAGTTAAGACAACAAAATATACTCTGAGATTAATGTTTAATAACTATAACAATGGAAACGACCGATAAGAAATGATCCGAATTTTTGGATTCCTTCTTCAATTGTTACGGCAAGTTTGAACGTTAAATTGACAAACAAAGTTTACAAACATTATGAAAAATTTATCATGTCAATTGTAAACGATCTTGAAGAGGATCCTGATCTTAAAAACTTTGATTCGGGTGATTATTGTTCCTGACATTTTGATAGAAAAAAAAAATCCATGCAAACTTTTTTTCTTATAGAAATACAAACATACAACATACGTTAGTTAATCAAATATGCTTATATATGATGATATGATTCAGGTTGTGATAACTGAAAGATCACTTAAACAATTGTTTTAGGATTTTTGTCAATTTAACATTAGAAACATTACTATAAACTCGCTGAGAAATCAACTCATTTCTCACTTGAATTGTTGTGTTTCATTTTCTTATAAAATTGTTTTTATTCGATCGGTTTCCAAAAACGTGTCGCTTCCATGTTCAAATGATTTTTATGAATGTGACATCAAAATAATGCGATATGATGTGTGTGAATACGTCCCATACTTACCATGTGCCCAGTTTACACTTTAGGAAGTGTACTCCATATTGCATTATCTTCGGAAAGGTCAATTTCTAGAATTTAAGAAAAGTTTATATTTTCATGGAACAAATAAATCATCTGTTTCGATAGTAGAAACGCTTATAAATTGTTTTAAGAATGATTAAAAATAGCAAAAACTTATCCTCTTAGATTTGGAAACGTATTGGAATTTGGAATGCATATTGTAACTTTTTTTGGAAAGTAAAGTTGGTTGAACCGGACGGGGTTCATGGACAGCTTTTGGCATAGATAAAACCGTGTAGTGTGAGGCTTCAATGACATAATATGTTTTGGAGTTTTGTTAAATATCCTTTAGAGGCTCGGTGTCATGGCTGGAACGGGTTGCGTGGACCGAAAATGCCAACTGTAATGCGAGCGTGACACCGTGAGTCGCGTCATAGGGGTTGGCGCCGTACTGGCTAGCCTACGCCATGCGTTTTTGTTTTTGTTTTACTTGTGTTTTATTGGGTTATGTGTGAAACATAAGGTGTTTAATAACGCGAGTGATGAAGAGAGTGTGTTTTTCGCTTAAATTATATGTTCTGCGTTATAAGAAAAAAGTAACGAGGTAACAACACTTTGCTATAATGCAAAGCGGATAACACAAAGACACCTGTTGCTCCTAGAGTTACCATGAATAAGTGATGATTGTATAATGGTTGTTGAAAGAAGTTAAATTTATGAGATGGATCGCTATATCTATACTATTATATAAAGCATTTAAGTTGTGGGGTCCATCAAAATAAAAAATTAAGATAAGGAGGTGCATTCTAGGACTAATCCAATTGTTTTCATTTTAAAGGAATACATATTAAGTGACATGTGTACATCTTAATTAAAAAAATCACTCTTATTTTTAAATTGAAATATATTTTTATCGATTAATTGTTTTTATGATATAATTTCATCATATTTTTTAAAATTTCGTTCTCTATAATTCAACATCCATTTTAATATATTTTTATAAATTAAAATTTTTACATTTTTAGTGAGTTTTATTTTATATTGACATTAAATTTTTTACAACTTTAACCTTTAATTTCATTTGAGAGAGTGTTTAATTTGGTAAGAGACTGTGGAGAGTCTTTTAAATGCGAGTATGGTTTGTTAATATGGTGTTGCGGGAAGCTACGGAACCAAACAAAACACATACAACGGACAAAAAAAAAAAAAACACGTATTCATTCGAAGGTGGTTGAAAAGAATTCACTAGCGGGTAGAGAATATGCGGGAGAGTTTTAAGTCAAAAAAAAATTATTACCGCTGCTATGCGCGGGTATCCAACTATATTATTGAATGTATCAACAATCAATGTATGCATACTTTAAAATTTAGATATACCCTTATTTATATTTAGCAAATTTCTATTTTTTTTGTCAACTTTTTATTTTTATTTACACTTTCGTAGTGTCTACTGGCTAGTTAACTTATAATACAATTACAAATGGTTCGGTGGCCATTTGGGCTTCATTTTTTTTCAGTCAGGCTATTAAGGGTCCTATCAAGTTCCACCCTTTTAGTGGGCCCGTTTCATTTCCCAGCAATCTTATTTTGTTCATAACATGATCACGCTCATTATCATATCTCACATATTCTAGATTACTCTCCTCTTTTCCATCGACGCTGACAATCACTTGCTTGATGGATCATGGGTTTTTAACTTTGAAATAACAGGCTCGTGTGCATGTACGAGGTTGATCCTTATCTCGAATTGTGAGTTTATAAATCCTATCAATTTTTTTTGTTTTTTCTGTTTGTAATTTTTTTTTGGGGGGTGGTGGAGGGGGGGGCAGTGTGGGGCGGCTGGGGGTACGTGGGCAGCGGGGTCGGGTGGGGGGGGGGCGGTGGGGTGGCAGGGTGGGCGGGCGGGGGGGGCGGCGGTGCGGTAGTGGGGGGGGGGTGGGGGGTGGGGGGGGGGGGGGGGTTGCGTAAATTTTAGTGTGGTTTATAGGCGTTTAAAAAATTGAGTTAATAATTCGTGGTTTGAAGTAGTTTTTGTCCATACGTGTTGGCTTTATTGGTTTTTTAACAATGATGTTGGAATAATTCGCGGTGTCTGGGTGATAGGTATAGTTGGGCGATCCTTTTAACAACCTATCTCTTAAACGCTGATGGCTGATTGGCGGATAAATTATAACATGGCATTTGAAACTTTTTGCACATACTTTTTTTGTCATCACTTTCCTGGGTTGTAAATATCGCTCGGCGGTACCTCGACGATCGACCCCCTTTAAGCGATATATCGGTCTGGCGAGCGATATATCAGGTTTTCGGCGGAGTCCCTTAAATTATAAAGAATTCTGCAAAATATATAGATATTTAATATGTTTTGTAATATTCTTATTTTATTTTTAACTATATATTCTTATGTATAGTGTAAATATACATTATGAGGTGGATTTTTATTAGTTTTGTTATACTTTTAATTAAATCACGATCAAGGAGAATCAGAATACAAAAAAAAAAAAAAAAATCCAAAAACTCGGTCCGATTTTGACTGATTTGACCAAAACGATTTTTTACGATAGTGAAAAAATGTATCGGTTGACGCCGATAAGCGAATTTAATCAGTGACGACCGATATATTTAACAACACTGACTCTTTCCAGCCTGATGCAAATGCTATATAAAAGCTGGAATCAAATGTATGAACACAACCTCTTTAAATGTTCAACGTCTACATGTGGTTGGTGGTGCTACTAGGGTGTGAATATCGATGCTTGAGTAAATGTCTGCTTTTTTTTCTCAGATCTGCTTCTGGGTGTTAGATCTAGGAGGTCTTGGATCTTATTTGACATTTTGTTTGTTCAACTCACCGTTAGCACTTCAATTGTGGTTGATATTGTAAAAAATGTTGTTCTTTTGTTGTATTTTGGTGATTTATTGTTAGTTTTAAACTTGCAGTGAACAAAATCATAAAGGCTTAGGATTAATATTAAGTTGCTTGACTTTAGGTTATGCACATTTTGGTGAGGGTCACCTTTTACCTTTTAGTTTTGATGATGATGTTGAATGTTCTATTCCGTTTCTTTCCCAAGTTGGCATTATGGATATATCATTAAGATGATAAAACATAGTTTTTGTATGTTGCTACCTTGGCAAGTTTATGTATGAATTGTTTTCTTGCCGCGTCGACTAGAGTTAATGAACCTAAATGCTAACTATGGTTCCTTTTTTATATTTTAGGAAGCATTCATGTATTTCATAAATGGCATTTAAAGGCGGACGGCTGCCATGGCTTTCGGTAAGGCATACCACGCTTTTGTTGTGTAGGTTTTGGGATAAATAAAATTATCGGAACAAAGTAACTTTTTTGGTGTTTTAGGTTATGGGGTTTGCTCAAGATTTGATCTTTTTGTGTTTTTTATAACAGGATATCACAAATTAAAGGTATGTTTCGTATTTGTAATTTGAGGCTTATGAAATATAATCCATAATCAAATGAGCTTATAGCCGCGATAGGCTTCTTAAGCAATACACAATGGTGTTTACTTCGACTTACTTATTAGCGGGCTATATTGCTTATGTGGTTCTCGGTAAGTTTCATTTAAAACTTTTCCACCTATTATGAATTGATAATAAAGGCCAGCTTATGAAACTTTAAGGTGAAACCACATAAGACAATTAGCCTGCTCATATAACGCCGAAATTTGCATTACAGTCTCCAAATAAGATGAAAAATATCGCTTTTGAAAAGCTAAGACTAATGGATAAGCTCGGACAAACACCCCTTGAATTGATCTGTCTGTTTCTTTTGATTTCAATGGAATCAGGTCTCTTTATGTCGTTAGATATATTGCAGGAAGATTGGACGCAAACGTGAAAAGATGATGAAGCTAATCCTGAGTTTATGACTACTTGGAATTATAGCAATTCAAGCCCTTATTAATGAAGAATTCAAAATTGTAAGTTCATATCTTTATGATATAATACATATTAGAGTAAAAGATTATAGGTTGAACGTGATAGTAAAAACTAAATTCTGTTAGACGAATAAGTGGCCCAAGCCCGATTGTGGGCTTGTGGTCCATTAGGGTTAGGTTTGATGTTTGTTATGTACAAAGCGGGGGGGGGGGGGGGGGGGTTATCGGCCCTCCCAAAGCCGGATTGTGGGCTTGTGGTCCCATTAGGTTGGTTGATGTTGTCTTATAGTTTTACAAAGCTATTCTTTTATATTATGTAGATATGCCATCTCTTATGTAATTCATTCAATCAATACAATATCTATCATATTACATGGTATCAGGCCTTCACAGCCGATCCCAAAACCTTAATCATCAAACCTCACCTCGATTTTAAGTCGACTCATCACTCTACATGACAAACTCGAATAATCCACCACCCTCCTGCCCTTACCTTGGTTGAATAAAATCTAGAGAGGTACATTAACATCAATAGTCTGTACCCCAAAAAACTCGATCTTCAGGAATCGAAATTACTAATGGAGTTACTTTTCATAAGGGCACTGCTAGAACTTTAACGTGTCTAAACCACATTGATGGATCGACATACACATCTGATTCCACCAACGACGAGATGGATCACGGCTGAATACATCGTAATAAATCATTGGATCTTTCTTACCATTTCTCCAGTTCAGAAAAGGTTGATCAGGCATCAACACTGCTTCGGCTTAAAGCCGCTGGGACACCATCGAAAACCATCTTCAATATTACAAATGGACACGTTACCGTTGCTTTAAAGGTGAATACGTGTCTATACAAATGGGCGACGTCACACAGACGCACTACTTATCAAGATTGATTCAATTATCACTCTTCTTACGACCTTGGCTCGACATGGTTTGATGACGATATGTCCCTTATGCCTTCACAGCATAGTGAATAGATCGGAAAGACTGTGCTCAAATCATTGGCTACAAAAGATCCCTTTTCCTTGACCTAGCATCTGTTAGCTCATTGGTCATGACTGGAGGAGATGCGTATCCGTCTAGCAACCGATACTCTCTACTCCACCTACATCAGCTCACCACAAGTGCTTCTTGCTACATCCCACCACGGATTCAGACAACTGCCAACATCGTGATCGCGATGCCCGTAATGAGCAACAACGACAGTGGGTTCTGCCGCAACTTTGGACGAGGTTATTGCACATGGGGGACGATTTATCATTTCATTCATGCATCTCCAAAAGGCAACCACAAAAACCATCGCACCGAACTCTATCTCCACAATAAATACTTCGCTACCATGCAACAAGGGCCTGGACACACTGGTCTTAATTCAGCCAGCCACAACAAACTTTCTTTATACCTCATCAGGCCCAACAAAACTATGGCCTGACTATGGCTTATCCATTTCGCTATAAGGTCAGCACCAGTTAACTACAACAACAATGGGTTAAGGCCCTAATTGCCCCTATTGATTTCAAGCAACACAAACCACCGAGCCCACGTTCGGGTTCAATGTACACAGAAGGCACCTCTTACCGGCTGCTGTACAAAGACCAATCTGCCTCATCGGGTTAAACTAGTAAAGAGACACAACTGCCAACATGCTTTTAATACTTTGACCTATTTAGGATTCGGCTAACTCAAAATTGGAAAAGGCTAATGGTGGTCATTCTACCTGAACTATTCAGTTACTAATCTTTAGTACTATTTTTAATTTAGGCATATATCCATTTTGTTCTTGTGGTGACGGGAAATCTATTCATGTCACCAACGGGCATGCACGCTACCAACTCCTACCGTAACACTTCAATTAAAATAATGTTCTCATTTACACCAATATTGTCAAAAAACTTGATTTCTTGTACGCCAATTCGTTCGTTGAAAATAAATGTACATTGAATTGACGAGTTTGTTTTTTTTTCTGTGAAGGATTTCTGGACTCGTTAATTTCTCCTCAGATGTGACAGCACGGTGACCTTTATCCAAAGTCACGTCTCAGTCTTACCCTCAAGCTTTTTGGTTGGACAGGCATTACGTTGGCACCAACGACGTGGTCATCGGGAAGTGAAGTGCTAGTTTGTTTTTGTTAGTGTATGTGCTTAAATTACAACATACCTTTCTCATTATAAATCGGACTCAAATGACTAAAAAACAGGGACAGAAAACTGCCAAAGATATTTTTGTTTTACACTTGGTTGTGCAGGAAAGGATATCACACCAAAAGTAAGAACACAGCACAAAACATGCATAAACCATGACAAGGAATGGAATATGCTATGTAAAATGACATGGCCAAAGCAAAGCCAAAGATCAGATAAGTCAAAGTCAAAGTTCACTCAAACAAATAACAGTCAAAACCAAAGCGTAATTGAAGAATTAATATTGGTTGCATCTCAACCACTATTGATGGGCCGGGGGGAAGACCTTAGTATATTAACGAAGCTTGTGAAGACCAAAGCGGCCTCAATCAATGACAACATAACCCATTTGTGTGCAATGACAGAGGCTATGATGACTTTGAAGACCCGTCCTCGCCTTTGAACAAAACCAACTCATGCCAGTGTACTCACAAATACCCATAAAAAATACACCAAAACTTATTGGGCACTTAAAAAGCCCGATAACACAAGCCTGAACCTTATGGCCCAAACACACTCAGTTCGGCCCAAGCTCCAATACATGCCCACAAAGCCTTAAAAAAGCCCAATACCACAAGCCCAAATACATAACCAGGAGAAGCCCATTTTAATGGCACCTAAACCATTTTTTATAAACCCTGGGGACCCTAAATTGTCAAGTTTAAAAATGTTTGTAAAAAAGAACAAGTTTTTTTAAGCAAGAGGGGACTGATTTTTGCAATTTTTACAAATTAATTTCTCTTAAAAACACAAGGTGCTGAAACTGCCATTATCAAACCTTTTATATCTTGGTTTTAACAAAAACACAAGGGCTGTTTGTAAAACTATTCTTAAACTTCTTTATAACTGAAATTAAAAAGAATAGAAAGAAGTGACAAGTAAAGGAAAGATGGGGGTTTCTTTTTGGGTTTATAAAACTTTTTAAAAACCTGTAACCAATCACGGGTTCCCCCTCAACTTGTTTCCCGCCACCACCTCAAAACCTTCAACATCACATGTTACCACCCAATCTTTTACCCAACCCCTCCCCTAATGAAATTCACCCAGTTTCATAACCCTTAACCAACCCAGTTCCTCTGTTTAAAGCCACGCTGCAATCCCCCTCAACCACGAGAAAATCTTTTGGCCGATAATGATCAAAAAGAAACACAAACTCCCAATCATAGGGCTTAGGATTGTGTCTGCAGGCATTCATACTCCACACAAGAAACACAAAGACATCATGCTAGAAGCCTTGGATTCTATAAAAGGAAATAGAAAAGACAAGCGAAGACTTACATTATTTTTTTACTAGCTCTACTTCTTTTACTTTTAAGTTAAAAAATTGTAATCTTAAGTTTTCAGAATGTTTACTTTGTAATATTGTTACTTCTTCTTTAATTTTCAAGATTTATGAAAAATTTTGTTGTTGTGCTACTGTTGAAATCAAAAGGTTAAAGGTTATATGTTTAAATCTGTTTAACTTGTCTTATTTGGCTCTTAACTTAGCTCATTAATCATGGAATTACCTAATTTGTTAAGTTTTTTTTTTGGTTTGAGTCAAACACATTTTGTTAAAAAGATTTTTGAAAATAAGGGGGTGTTTGGGTTAAGGGCTAAAACGGGTGAAAATGGTAATGACATGGGTTGTGGTCATTAAGTTAACTTTATCTTAGGTGTTTGAGCTTAATTAAGTCTCTTTTGCTAAAGTTTTTTAGTTAAAATCTATTTTCCAAAGTTTTTACAAACATTGTTAAAACTGTTAGTTTTTAAAAGGAGATTACAATGGCTTATTTGGTTAAGCCATTGTGATCCTGAGTAAGGGTGCAAATTGTTGGCATTTGAGTGTTTAAATCAGTTGCCAAAGGTCCCTTGAGTCGTTTGACCTTGTAACGTCAAAAAACTGCCAAGCATGAATGTACATTTTTTTAAATAAAAAGCCTACTTTTCCATCTCTGAAATCAGCAGCTTTTCTTTGTTTTAGGAGCTTAGGATTTGGGCTAGCTCAACCTAGTAGCCCTAATTCTGTTTACTTGATTTGTCTTTTAAGCAGTTGTGGCTTATTTGATCAAGCTCAAAAAAGTGTTCTTTGTCCTCTATTGCTTTAGGCCCTGGTGCATAAGCCTAAATTCCAGCCCTTATTTCTTGCAAAATTAGCTTAATTAGCTCCATATCTTTTTGCTGTTTCATAAGCCCCTAGGCCCCCTTTCAAGCACCTAGATTTTCATTCAGCTTAAACGCCCTCTTAGGTTAGCTTATCATAGGGCAAAGTAGATAGATTTTCTTTTTTTTTTTACTGTCAATTTAAGCTTATTTCTGTTTGGCTTATTTTAGAGCTTATTTTTACCTACATTTAGTTAAAGTAAGTAGATAAAGCATAGTTTGATTAGTCTCATCACTTTCCAGCTTATTTTGAGCCTCGTTTGTTAAGAAAAAATGCCAAATAAGCTGTTTAGGCTTATTTGGCTATCTGCCAAAAAAGCTTATTTTATGGTCTTATTAGAAACATTCTAGACACGACAGTTGCCTTTATTAAAATGCTCCCCATAAGTGGCTTATTAAGGTTTGCTTTTTGAGTTTTTAGAAATAAGCCTTTTTAGAATTTTGGACTATTTTAGTTTTTAAGTCGGGCTAGCTTTAGGGGTCTGTTAGTGTTAATTTTAGGAT
Organism: Tanacetum coccineum; assembly: GCA_026074375.1. Taxonomy (NCBI): domain Eukaryota; kingdom Viridiplantae; phylum Streptophyta; class Magnoliopsida; order Asterales; family Asteraceae; genus Tanacetum; species Tanacetum coccineum. Next base: position 78,240 of record BQNB010008342.1, on the reverse strand, counting down.
TTCTTTGTTAATTCTGTTGTACCTTTAGTTAGGTTAGTTATTGTTCAGTTGTCTTAGGTGTATTAAACTGTTAGTCCTAAACAGGTGACTAGGTTAGTTTATTTAATTTTAATTAATTTAATTGGGTTATTTAATTAGTTTAATTATCTTAATTGTACAGTTAAATATTAGCGTTTTTTATTTTTAGAATTTCATTTTTTTACTTTATTTATTATGTTTTTTCTCAGAATTTTTTGCAATTTTTTATTTTTTCTGTCTTTTTCTATTTTCTTAGTTTTAATTAGTATTTAATATTTCAAAATTCATAAAAAAATACAAAAATTAACAAAAAAATTATTTTTCTTTTTTAGAAAATTTTCTTTAATCAAATAGTTTGTAGGAAAATTATTAAACTTGTGTAGGGTGATTTTTGCCCAAATTTCAGTTCCGGGCTCGTTTACGAGTTCGACTTTTTCGTTTCTTACCGTTTTGTTCGCTTTTTAACTCCGATTTTGAAATTTTTTACATTTTCTTTTAAGTTAGAATATTTTTAATTTATTTAAATTTTAAAATTAATTTTATGACCTTATTTTTGTAATTTTTAGTTTTAGCTTGCGATTTAATTCCGGTAGTACTATAATTGCAGTTTATTTAGTTTATTAGTTTTAATTATTTTAGTTAAGTATTTTTAGCCTAATTACGTTCCCCGTAGATTTCTTAGGATTTTCATTGCCATTATTTATGCCCCGTAGTTTAGGATTTATCCGTATAACTATTTTTGTTTCCAGTGTTTATTTAAGGTTCCTTTTTCCTACTATTGTTTCCCGTTGAATAATTTTAGTTTTTCTTTAATTAATTTTAGTTTATATAGTTAAAATCATAAATCATTTGTTTCCCAATTAAATCATCAATTCATTCGAAACTCGATTTTCAATTCACAGCCTCGTTGGGGATTTACGACCCGGGAAAACTCTATACTACTTCTCGGTATCATTGACTCTGCTTGTAGACCATTCTTACTATATATTTGATATTTTATATCTATATATTTTAAGGTATAGTATGAGCGGATCAGTTAGTTTCTAATAATTGTATATCATGTAATAGGACACAGTTTTCCGTGACTTTGCCATGCTTGTCGCTTGGGCAAACTCGTGAGGCTTCCTTTCTCATTTCAGAAAACTATTGTTAAGGCTCCTTTTGATATTATCATTCTTGATTTATGGAACTCTCCTTTACTAGTGTTTCGGTATTTAATATTATGTCTTGTTTACTTGATCATTATCAATTTCTTATGGGTGTACCCTTACGACATAAGTCGGATGTGTTGTCGCAAAATTTTATTCACTTTGAACGTGACATCAAAATAATGCGATATGATGTGTGTGAATACGTCCCATACTTACCATGTGCCCAGTTTACACTTTAGGAAGTGTACTCCATATTGCATTATCTTCGGAAAAGTCAATTTCTAGAATTTAAGAAAAGTTTATATTTTCCTTGATACATACATATCTGTTTCGATAGTAACAACGCTTATAATTGTTTTAGAACAAGCAGGATTACCCGCGTGTTGCTGCGGGACGTTAATTTTTCGCGCGTTGTTGTGGGCTATTGTTATTATTATGATTTTTTTATTTTATTTTGTGCGGGTTTATTTTTTCGGTCTCATGTTTAATAGTGCGGGTTTATTTTTTCGGTATCATGTTTAATAATTTGTTTTTTTTCCTTATATGAGTTTATGTCCCGCGCGTTGTTGCGGGGCGGTAAATTTTTTTTAAATTTTTTTTAGTTTTTTTTTTGCAATTTTTTTTTTGTTATCATGTTTAATAGTTTGTTTTTTTATATGGGCTTATGTGTTGGGCCTCATGTTTAAAGCTTTGTTTTTTTTTTTGCTATATAGGGTTTTTTTTAAATGACACCGTTTAATGCAATCTAAAGTTGTATGTTTGTGATTATGTCAATTATTTTAAAGTTGAATCGGTATTTTTGTAATATTTTTTTCCCTCTATTTTGTGCCAAAAATTAAAAAAAATAATAATAATTGGGCCGGCCCAAAGTGGGAGCCCATGCCCAAAGTGAGAGCCTAGTACTGTAGAAGCACTGTAGCTTCTACGGTACAACGGTAAATGTATGTATTGTAATGATTAAAAATAGCAAAAACTTATCCTCTTAGATTTGGAAACGTATTGTAACTTTTTTTGGAAAGTAAAGTTGGTTGAACCGGACGGGGTTCATGGACAGCTTTTGGCATAGATAAAACCGTGTAGTGTGAGGCTTCAATAATAACACCACTCACCTCTATATATTTCATAAAACCCCCTAACCAATTAATTTATTCTTTTAACTAACTAACCATTTCATTCAAAAATTCAAATACACATACAAACTAAAAAAAACAACACACATTAAAAAAAAATACCGAAATTAAAAAAAAACGCCCCGGCGACTAATCTTCTCTACGATGCTCATCAACTTCAGCGCCAAATATGGTTTTCATAATGGTTCTGTTTGGAGACTAATATTCTATCTTTGTCCTCTTAATTTCTTTTGCTACGACTTGGAATTGATATCCCATCAGATCGATCCACACTGTTTGCGATTCCATGCAGATTAGAAAACACATGTTACTTCCCAGTCAAACAACCGACATATTTTGAGCTTCTAAAAACATGTTTATGCATTATGATACCAGAAACATGACCTACGTAATTGTTACTTCGTATGCACGGGCCGTGTTTCGTTTGCAAAAAGTACCCCAACGTCCATGGAGAACACCGTGAAAGCACCGTTCGACATATTTCTGTGCATAACTACTTGCGCTAGTTCAGTAGGTATGCTTCAGATCAGTTGCAACCGGTGAATGATTGACGAAACCATGCCCACTCCGTAAATAGCCATCACCAAGAAAAACACATTAACGATACTGAACTCTGTTTACCACATACGGAACCACAGTGCTAAGTCATCTAATAGGACGTCAAATAACGGAGAATTATCTAAAAACATTGATACTCGTTATTCGCACCCCCATCCCATAAAAACGCATGCCAAGTATCGCGCACGAGATCTGCGAATCTACTAGCTTCAAGCATATATAGTAAGGAATATTTTAATCCCCCTACTGTTAGACCTTGCCATGACACTGGATATTTTTTCCATTCCCATTGCATACAATCAATACTTCAAGCATTCCCGAAAAACCAAGAACATTGTTATGCGTTTGTTTGTATTTTTACAGCGTCTTCAAGTGATGGCTTTTCTTAAATACTTCGGCATAAACAATTCTATGATGCATATATTAAAGAAAAATATAGCATCTCGTGCAGTATGCCTCACTCATTATGCAAATATTCATCAAACCGCGTCGTGTGTTGCAGCCGTATGCCCTTTGGCGTTATGTGCAGCTGTTGCACTTCTAAGAAAGCACTAATACCACGTCCGACCCGTACAATCGAGTCGAGATTTGAAAGAAACGAACATTTGTGGGAGAGGATCGGCCGTATAACTTGAAAATGCCATTGACAATTTTTAGAAAAAGTTTTACGGCTCATACGTAATCTACTCCGAAAATAATATAACATACTTACAATAATCATCACAATAATCAGCACGTAGACGTCTTTACGGCATCTTCAGGTCACGGAAGATCGGTGAACGGGTCAAACGGGTTGATCTTCTTGTTTATTTAGCCATTCGTGATACACTACAGCCTTTTGAAAATGAATGCGTCGGTTTCCCCCCCCTCATCGATACCAAAAACGGTTCGATTTTGATTCATTGAGAAAGAGTATGTAGTGTTTTTTGTTTGTAAATGTATTAATTTTTTGTGAGAGAAATTAATAAGAGGTAGTTGTGAAGTATTTATCATGAGTTTTGAGGGGTAAAATGAAATAAATTTTTTTAAATATAGCGTGTAAGGGCTGTTTTGTATTTTTTTTATTAAATAAAACTAGCGGAAGGGGTTTTTTAGGTAACTTTTTAAAATAAGAGGGGAAAAATAAAAGCTATAAATAGCCGTATAGGGGGGTGGGGGGGTAAATGATTTTTTTTTTAATCAAACCCCCAACGTGCGTTGGGCCGGCCAACGCCGACCACAACGCCGTTTGGGCAACGCCCCTAGCGGTGTAGTAACGCCGGGCCAAACGCCGTTGCCGGCGTTACTACACCTAAGGCTCTTAGATTTGGAAACGAATTGTAACTTTTTTTGGAAAGTAAAGTTGTTGAACCGGACGGGGTTCATGGGACACTTTTGGCTAGATAAAACCGTTTATGTGTGGCTTCAATTGCCATAATATGTTTTTGGATTTTTGTTAAATGGTCCATTAGAGGCTCGGTGTTCATGGCTGGAATTGGTGGTTGCGTGGACCGAAAATGTCAACCTATAATGCGAGCGTGACACCGTGAGTCGCGTCATAGGGGTTGGCGCCGTATTGGCTAGCCTACGCCATACGTTTTTGTTTTTCTTGTTTTTTTTACTTGTGTTTTATTAGGTTATGTGTGAAACATAGGGTGTTTAATAACGCAAGGGATGAAGAGAATGTGTTTTTCGCTTAAATTATATGTTCTGCGTTATAAGAAAAAAGTAACGAGGTAACAACACTTTGCTATAATGCAAAGCGGATAACACAAAGACACCTGTTGCTCCTAGAGTTACCATGAATAAGTGATGATTGTATAATGGTTGTTGAAAGAAGTTAAATTTATGAGATGGATCGCTATATATTATTGAATGTATCAACAATCAAACTTTAAAATTTAGATATACCCTTATTTATATTTAGCAAATTTCTATCTTTTTTTGTCAACTTTTTATTTTTATTGTTTACACTTTCGTAGTGTCTACTGGCTAGTATATATGATTCAACAAAAATATTACTGTAACATTGATACAAAACTAGTTTATCTTTAAAGAATAACAACATTGATGAAAACTACCTTGGTACATGCATCACTAGTGACTACAACTCAATCGCGTCACATTTTTTCGTTATTTTTTACCATGTGAATTTTAACGAACTTTATCTATCTATCTATCGTTCACTAATTTGTTTTCTCAGCCCATATCTTTACAAGAGAAAATCCCATCAATGACATGATTATGACCTGCAGGAAACATCAAAAACTATTATACATTCTTCTAACAAGGACATATCGAAAATTATTATGCATCCATCTTCAGACTAACACAAACTGTTTTTTGTTAAGAGTTAAGGCCCAAAATGTAACGAGTTAAACTTACTGATATCGCTGGAGGGATGCTAACGAGTGGATTTTTAAAGAACTTATTTGCTATAGCAAGTGCCAGCAAGCTACTTTGCATACCTGCGAGCACAAGAAAAAGATTGTCAGTTCATGCTAGACGTAAAGAATGTAGCCCTCTTGTGGTGGCAATTTTTATGTGCATTAGTTAACTCGGTTATCTTTTATCTCTAAGGCTTCGTTTGTTATTTAAGAGGTTTTACCTCTTCATCTGCAAACCATGTCTGCAGAAGAAGAGTTACATCTAAAGTCTTCATCTGCATAAAAATATCGTTTGTTTTTTTGTTATATTGAAGTACTTCTTTCATTCATTTTTTTCTTTATCTTTTTCGCTAGTGTTTAGAGATGGCAAAACATTTCATTTTTACGTTTTCATCTATTTTTTACGTTTTCGTCCATTTTTTTACGTTTTGATCTTTTTTCACGTTTTCGTCTGTTTTTTCACGTTTTCGGCCGTTTTTGACCGATTTCGACAGATTTGATTGATTTCGACCTATTTCGTCCGTTTTCGACCGATCTCCATCGATTTTGACCGATTTCCATCGATTTTGACCGATTTCCATCGATTTTGACCGATTTCCATCGATTTCGCTGATTTCGACCATTTTCGTATGTCTTCGAACGTTTTTGTCCATTTTCATACGTTTTCTTACCTTTTTGTACGTTTTCTTATGATTTTCGTTCGTTTTCGTTCGTTTTGTACGTTTTTTACGCTTAAATACGTTTTTGAACGTTTTCAAATGTTTCATCCGTTTTTATACGTTCTAGTACTTTTTATAAGAATGTATAAAAGCGTATAAAGACGTATAAAAGCGTATGAAGACATATAAAATCGTACAAAATGTACAAAAACGAACGCAACGTACGAAAACAAATAAAAACGGAGGAAAACGGAGACGGACGTATGTAAAAGAACAAATCGTACAAAATCGAATGAAAACGTACAAAAACGTTTCATATCGTTTAAAAACGGATGAAAACGTTCAAAGCTTTCAAAAAATCTTGAAAACGTAGAAAAACGAACGAAAACTTTCGAAAACGCACGAAAACGGTCTAACGGATTAAATTGGTCGAAAAGGTTCCAAAACGGTCGAAAACGATCAAAAACGGACGAAAATGTTCGAAATCGGTCAAAATCGGTCGAAAACGGTCGAAATCGGTCGAAAACGGTCGAAATCGGTCGAAATCGGTCAAAAACGGTCGAATCGAAACCGATCGAAATCGTTCAAAAACGGTCGAAATCAGACGAAAACGGTCGAAATCGGACGAAAACGGTTGACATCGGTCGAAAACGGTCGAAAACGCACGAAAAAGGTCGAAAACGTAAAAAGACGGACAAAACGTAAAAAGACGAAAGAAAACGTAAGAAAATGTATAAAAGCTAATAAAAACGTATGAAGACGCAAAAAGTGAAAAATTGGGTGGTGGTGGGAGGTGGTGTTGAAGAAGTGGAAAGAAGTGAAAGATTATGTTTGAAATATTGAAGAAGTAAGAAGTTCTTTTTAGCACTTATGTCTGCAAAAAAAATAAACACACTTATTTGGTAACCTCTTCCCTTCTGCAGACAAAAAAGACAAGAAGTGCTTTTTTTTTAAAACAAACGAAACCTAAGTCTGAAACAAGAAAATAAATGGGTCAAATGGATTCAACATGTTAAACGAGTGGAATCGCCCATATGGTATGTGTAATAAAGTATATAACTAGAATTCTATGAACAAAAAGTTTTTTCTTGTTAACGCAATCTGTTTCGAATTAAATATTATCTGGTTTGGTCCATTACCCAACTTTCCGACCCACCCATTTTGACACCTCTAATCTTGTATTCTATAAAAGTAATGTTGAACCTGTTTCGAAAGATAAGGTTCTTTGGAGAGGTTCCACATCAGGTTCATTGTGGAATACAATGCCCGTAAACTTGTATCCTAAGATAACCCCCGACAAATGAAACATGATCATAAGCAACGCAATGGATATCCCAAAAGGGGACATAATAGACTCCATGTTTATGGCAAGCGGTGCTCCGATACAGAAAAAATTCACCACAAGTGCTATTGGAGGCAAAAACGGGCGAATGGCACTAGAAATTCTAGGAAAGAACCTGTGAGTGCAACGAAAGACTTGTTAAGATTTTACACTTTGACTTTTAATGTCAAACAACACAAGATTAAGCAAAAAAAATCAAATAACGACTACAGAAGTTATAAATGTCCAACTTTATAGTATAATTTTGTGACGTTAAATGTCATAGTATCAAAAGTGAATATGTACATTTCCATACCGATTCAGAAGCAAGCTAGCAACAACCGGCGTGACAACAATCTGCAAAATATTGGAAACCATTCCATATACATCAATAGGCAACCGTTTTCCAAGAAGCAAAAGTGTTAACAACGGTGTGACAAAAACAGCAGAGGCAGTTGACAACGAGGTCATAACAATGCTTAAAGGTGCCATTTTTGGGTCTGTTAAAAAAGTGGCATAATTCGAGAGGGTAGCCCCGCTAACACAAGAAGTTAGCATGATCCCATCACCTGTAATCACATTTACTTAATTTTTAGCTTCATTTTACCTGCAGAAAAGAAAAAGATATGAAGGGAAAGATCACTAGATCGGTACCTAACGAAGTTGGAAGCCCGAGTAGTATTACAGACAGTGTTCCAAACAAATAACCAAGCAAAGGCTTTAGAACATATTGACCAACATAACCAGCAAATATTGGTGCTGGTCTTTTGAATGCTTCCACAAAATCTTTTTCTTTTAAGTTAAGTCCAACTGCAAACATCAAGAAACCGATAGCCGGTGCATAGTACCTGCAATATGATTATAGTTCATTCCAATATTTCAAAGGTCTATTTCACATTACATTTCATCATTCTGTATTTTGGTAAAAGAATCAGTTAGTACCTGCTACTAAACCATGTGAAAGAAGATGGATGTATAAAAGCCAAAATTGTACTAACAAGGACTACTTGAGGCAAAATGGAATTTGCATTCTGCAAAACTTCAAGAATTGTGGCCGCCTTCTTTTCGGGATTCTGAGTCAACACAAGAAATAATTAGATTAGTAAGATAAACCTCATACATGCGAAAAGGTTAGTTGTGTGACATTATCCTTTGCTTGTTATAATGGGTAAAAATGAAAGTACAATGTAATTTTCGAAGGATTACCTGATACAATATTGGGGCGTACTCTGGCAACTCATTTGGATCAAACGGAATGGCATTCGTATTTGAAACATATCTGTGTACTACTAATCGTGAACTCGGACCTGAAATTCAACAAACCAATCATCATTACACATGTCATGAAAAACAAAACAATACGTTCTAAGTAGCAATCGTTATTAAAAAGTTTAAGTACATACCACACAAGGAAATCGGTGGGATACCAGTAGGCAACCTTAGGCACACATTTCCTGAAAATAACTCACATATACGCTTCTCAATTCTCATAAGAAAAAAAATGACACAAATAATAACCGTTACACGCAACATAACATCTATATGGAAAAACCATGTACCTGTTGATAGACGTGAGCGTTTTGGCGCGAAAGATACATAAGGTTGCTGATGCTGGTAATGAAGTTGAAGAACATTAGTGTATGCAATATTCATGGTTAATAGGCAAAGAATTGTTCAACGATTTTTAATATTGTTTTGCATGTTTAAATACATTCATGCAGCCGGAAGATAAAATATATAAATAAATAAAATGTAGATGTACATTGTTGATTTTCTAATATAAAGCTTTGAATCCTTACATAGTACTGTTTGATTTTGTTTTTCCATGTTTGCCGCCCATAAAAAAACAAATAAATTAAATAAACAAAGGATGAGTGTTTCGTACTTTGTCCAAATTACTTTATGGTACGTTATCAAACAAATTATTTGCAACAAGATTAACCTTTTTTAAGCATCAGTATGATCATTCATGAAAAGCATTGTAATAAGATGAAAAGGTTTATATACTACGTTTTAACTACTTAACCATAGGTAACATTTATTTCTTGTTATTTGACCATGAAAAAAAGTCTAATTAAACTAAAAGTGACTACTATATTATGTTCGTATAGAAGATGGAAAATTGCACTCAAAATATGTATGAGTGTAGGCTGGATGGAGTAATAAAACTCAAACTCAACTTACACCCTCAGGGCCACGTCAGCTTTCTTCTCTCCAATTTTTCTACTAACCTTTCAACGTAATTACAACTAACCTTGTCAACTAACTCACATTTCATTTAAAATACCCACTTTATAATAGAAATATATACCCACTAATTACTCTTACACACTACAAACTAAATAAATAAATTAAAAAAATAATAGGGTCCATTGTTAACCATCACTCGTGGTGAGTGCGCTCACCTTTGATAGGCCCAAGAATCACGCCGCGACTTTGGGTCAGCGCGTAAGGGAAAATGAATGTTGAGTGAGTGTGGGAAATGGTGAGTTCACCCTTACTCCTCCAGTCTAATAGTCATGTAGCATTAATCTTAAGTAAGGTGACGTGTTACGTATACACGGGACAACTAAAACTTAATATCGCAAATAATGCCACATTCAAGAAAAGATTTGACAGATCTGATTCATTAATGTTACGGAGTACTTTCTTGTGTATACGGCAATTCACAGAAAAAAATAAGGCTAGTGATTTACACAATTAAATTTTTGATTGGGACGTACAATCAGTTAAAGCACACTGTTTTTTTAACAATATACTACTTCCGTCTCACATTAAGTGTTCAGTTTGACTTTTTTGAGTCTTTTTTCTTCAACTTTGACCTTAATTATTTCTTTTTATGTTATATGATACTTGATGCAAAACATATGAATGGATAGAGTTTTGAATGTGTTTTTCATTGGTATAATTTTTATTAAGTATTATATAATACGAACAAAAATATTTACGGTCAAAGTTGATGAAAAAAGACTTCAAAAAGTCAAACTGGACACTTAATATGGGACGGAGGTAGTATTATATTAGAAACAAATCTCTAGTAAGAAGCTAGAGACAATTACAAAGGAGAACCAATCGAATCAGACCAGTTACAGTTTTTAACACCTTTAAATTTTAACCAAGAAAACGAAGCTAATTGGATATTATCGAGAATGTCACGTTGACGTAACATTATTTCGATAACGCCAAAGAAACCAAAGAGAAGCAGCAAGAATTACATATAATCTATCTTTTCTGTCGTTAGAGACGTGCCAGTTATCAAGCCAGCCAATCCAATCCATATTAGAGTAGAAACATGGTAAACCAACATCACACCAAGTTCGGATTTAACGCCAAACATTAGAAGCTGTATCACATGCATAAAAGATATGATCAGATGTCTCCACAGCTGCGTTGCAAACCGGGCAAACAATCGATGGAATTTCCAAGCCACGAGACGAGAGATTTACACGATGAGAAAGTCTATCTAAGAGAAGACGCCAAACGAAAATGTTTACTTTTCGAGGCTAAGATTTGTTCCATCTTGTACTTGGACTCATCGACGGTAAAATAATGTCATCAATGTGCTTCCTTGTCACTCCCACAGTAAACATACCATCATCATTTAAATTTCAATGCCACGAATCCTCACATGTACCTACATTTGCATTACCAATTTCGGCTAAAAGCAAGTTCAATGAGTCGGCATTTCTACCTCCCAAGTCATGTTGATTCCAATCCCAATACCATTCACCATTTGAGATCTGATCAAGAATGCAACAGTCTTCATTGCGATCAAGCCTAAATAATCAGTTGTAACGCCGGTTTAAAGGCCCATCTCCAAGCCATGTATCTTTCCAGAAACGAACGTTGGAACCACATCCTACTTTGAACCTTAAAGTGTCTATAGGAATAATACCATTAGAATGTAGATAGTTAGAGGAATCAACAATTTTAGACCACAAACCTCTAGTGTTACACCCCTTCTGATCATAACCTCCTTCACTACCATGGATAGCTTTAACCAATTGAACCCACAAAGCTAGTGGATTGTGAACTAACCTCCAACGCCATTTTTGGAGGAGCGCAAAGTTAAAAGCTTTCAAGCTATCGACACCCAAACCGCCTTTATCTAAAGAAGCCAAAACATTAACCTATTTAATCTAAGTTAATTTCTTTCTATCTTCATTCCCACCCCAAAAAATGAAGCCCGAAACCGTTCAAGTAACTTAATAATCGACTCCGGCACTTTGAAGATCGACATATAATAAATACCACTGCTCCCCAAAACCGTTTTTATTAAAGTTAGCCGACCTCCAATAGATAAGAGATTAGCTTTCCACAACGAAAGTTTGGAACGAAACATATCTACCAGCTTCTTCCAATTGGCAATATGGGACATATTTGATCCGATGGGAAGACTGAGATAAGTAAAGGGCATACTACCTGCAGTGCATCTCGTGACTCGGGCCATGTCAGAAACCTCTTCGGCAGAAACTCCAATTCCATAAACATTGGATTTATGAATATTGATTTTAAGGCCTGAAGCTAAATAAAACACCTGCAAAACTCGAATGATATTTTCCATATCTCGATGGTTCCAATTAGAGGCAATAACCACATCATCTGCATAAAAGAAGTGAGATATACAAAAACCAGAATTTCCAACCTTTGCTCCATGAAAAAGATTGGAATGAAGTGCATCCTTTAATGCAAGGTGAAGACCTTCCATCACCAGAATAAATAAGAACGGAGACAACGGATCTCCTTGTCTCAATCCACGATATATAGATAATTCAGACGAGGGGCTACCATTAACTAGGATGGATGTCCTAGCAGAATGTAAACATGCTTGAATCCATCTTTGCCATTTTAACTCAAACCCAAGAGTTTGACAAATAAACTCTATATATTTCCAACTTACCGAATCAAATGTCTTCTCGAAATCGACTATAAAAATCATGAGATTCTTATTCCGCTTCTTATACCAATCAATGACTTCGCTTAGCATGAGCGGGCCAAAACCAAGAGTTAAAGCACACTGTACAAGCATGTAATGCACAGAAAAGAGTGTCCCAATAAAAAATGAATGTACAAATCAATTCCCAAAAAATAACGTGTGCTATAGAAATAAAGTCCATAACTTTAATAAAAAAAAGTTTTCGTTCGTCAATAGAAAAAGTGAGCCTATTTAAATGACATTTGGTAGTTTTTCTTTAACAAGTTGTTTTTAGTACCCAATACGATGGTTGTTGGCTTTCTCCATAACGGCTTATGTTGTTATCTCTAGATGGAAAACATTTCAACATTAGGCAGATCACTATGGTTCAGTGTGGCGGGTGAAGGACCACCACCATTTTTACTTATCACGTGCCATTTCCATCGAGAAGATCTCCAACCGCGCGCCAAGGTGGAATTTTTGCGCTGGTTTGGCGGTAACGCTTTCTCATATTTTTGTGTGTGTATGTTTGTGAGGTATATTGTGTGGTATGTTTGTATAAAGTGGAGTGTTTTTATATTTTTTATTTGGCGGTGGTCATAGTGATCGGGTAAAAAGTGTTGGATTTGATGGTGTATTGCATAGTGATGTGACGCTGATGTAAATGTTATAAGTTAACTGACCATAGTGCTTAGTTTTATACTATTTCTTCATAACCATCCTTTTCCTTTAGCAACTCTATGACTATACACAAAAGTAAATTTTGATCTCTTCAAAACTTTTGTACATTTAGACTAGTTTCTATGGTCACCAAATTCATCATCTCAATATCAGCACCACTTCACAATTCAACACACCACCCAAACCACTACATAATGTATTCCATGGTCACTAAAGGTGAAAACAAGTCGAGTCGAGCCGAATACTACCAAGCTTAAGCTCGACTCAAATACTAAAGCTCGAGCTCGAAACTTGACTCGAGCTCGGCCAAGCTTTATTTTTCAACCTCGAGCTCGACTCATCATATAAAACCCGAGCTCGGTTATTTCCATACTTAAGGCCCGAACTCGAGGTATACTCGGCATATCAAGCTCGGCTCGACTCGATTTGTATGAAAATTAAGTAAATATATGTATATAAAAGGGTAAAAGTGTAATTTAGTTAAAGCTCGATAAGGCTCGCGAGCTTCACGAGTAGAGTATTTTCGAGCTCGAACTCGACTCGAAAATATACTCGAGTAGCTCAAACTTGAGCTCGACTCGTTTATATCGATTCAATTTAAAGTAGTTTACGAGTCGATCCCGAGTAGCTCGCGAGCTGTCTCGTCTCCTTTACACCCCTAATGGCACCACCTAGCTCACTAAAAACCCATCTTTTTAACAAATTTAATTAAAAACTAAATTAAACTTTTATTCATGATTTAATAACATTACATTGATAATTATAAACGTGAGTGTTCAAAATTAAAAATGTAAACTAATATTGTAAATTTCACTTCTCCTTGATCACATGCATCATCTACAACACCCTTTCCTGGTGAAATCCACTCAAATGATCAACCGGGATCATATATAAAAGTTCGTCTTCTTGTAGTTGTTTTTGTTGCTGCATGACTAACATGTGTTGCTTTAGTTCGTGTGTCTTTCGTTGCATTTCCATCTCCTGCCTTTTGATTTTCAAAAAGGTTTCGCGGTTTGATTTTTTCATTGTCATACACGACTCGGTTTGATTTGCATATTTGGTGACCTACAAGATAGCCAACGCTTCATCACTGCCAACTGTTGACGATACACAAACTCTTTTCATCTCTTTGCTATGTCCCTGCACATTGGTGAAACTTCCTGCACCTCCACTTCCTCTTCATCTCCAACTATTTGATTGAGATTAAAACAAACATCTGCTGACTGCATTGTGTTAAATGAATTCCTCGCACATCCTCTATGTGTTTACTATTTGGAGCATCATGTTTCCATGTTATGATTGAGATTAAAATTACCACCTATCATGTGTAGATTTAAATATGCCTGATGACATAAAGAATACATGCGTCTACTATTTTGAATCTATAAAAAAAATTACTCATGGTATAAATATAAATGATCTTGACGCCTCAACATTAAAAAGTTGTTTGAAATCAATCTGAGAAAAATAACACACATGTCGTTAGAATCAGGTCCTAGTCCACAAAAAAGGTTAATTAGTGTCCGTTTGGTATCCTACTTTAGTAAAGAGATAATAGAGTCAGAGTAAAACAATTCGCTTGGTTTGTGTTAATGAGTTTTTAAATAGTATTCGTGTGAGGGTTTACACAAACCCCACTAAGACATTGTTAGGTTTAAGAAAAATATTTATTATTAGATGAATTGGTCTTTGTATAGTTTTGTTTAGTTTTACAGTTTTATGAGTAATTATAAGGGTTAAAGCCATTAATTACCAACGAACTTACAGTTTTGTCCCGAGTTAGGCATTAAACTTGTTTATTACAACTTATTAGTAACGAAACTTTTGAATTTGTCCCATGTTAAGTAATATGGTAAACGGTTCACCAGGTTGCCCGTCCAAAATTATACACATCATTTTTTTATTTTTGAAATTGCTGACTTGGAAATGAGTTGGATTTACAGTTGGGCATTTGATGCATGCTTGACAAATTGACAAAATCCTTTAGAATATCTTAATTTTTAAAACACTCCACAACATATTCCAATAAAAGACAATTCATTAAATTGTATTTTTATGTTTTTATATAAACACTTTTAACTTTTTAATCATATTCTTTCCCCACCAACCCAACAGTCAACTCCGGCACCACCACCGCCTCGTCGCCGATTTTCCATATCTACCTTCCTATTTTCCAGATCTGCTATCTCTGACACCACCACATCTCCTCTGTCGCTTTTCAGATCTGCTATCTCTGACACCACCGCTACTCTGCCGCTACTTTTCCATATCCATCTTCACATATTTTCCAGACCTCCGACCACCATCCATCTTTTCCCAATCCACCTTCTCATACTTTTCCAGATCCACCTGCCATCTCTAACACACCTCCGAACATCATCTCTGTCGATTACTGCCACCACCCCCGACAAGTGTTTCCACATCTTGTTTCCACCTGCCATCTCTCAACACTATCCTAGAACTAATGATTTCTAATAACCATACCAATTTTGGTGTTGTCATTCATTTGTATTACCCTGATATGATAAAATTGTTAATTCATGAAAATATATTTGCTTGTTGATTTCATTAAACAAAGAATGTCTAAAGGATCATTATGAAATACTCGATTTTTGTATGAAATGTAAATTTGTGTCTAGTTGATTTGTCTAATGTCTAATGGTTTATGGCTGGAAATATATAAGTGATTTAGAAAAAGCAAAAAAGTATATGTTATAAATTTGTGTATGAAATGCAGAAAAAAGAATATAAACTTATTTTATATTACCTAATAAAAATAAATGAATTTGGAAAGCAAACAAAATTATGTCTAGGTGTAAAAGAAAATTATTTAATAAAAAAGTAAAAATGGCATGGATATGACGTGGAGGGCTCACCGGTAATCTTACTAAATTAAACACAAAATAACAAGTTTTGTTACTAATAAGTTGTAATAAATAAGTTTAATACCTAACTCGGGGCAAAATAACAAGTTTACTAGAAGGGGTATTTATACAAGTCTTTACATTTTGTAAACTCACTTCTCCCTCCCATTTCTATTTTCTCTTTTGGAATAAAAACTTGAAAATGATACTCATGAGCTCCTCTCCTCTATTCTAAAGCTTTCGTATGATATCTACTATGCAAATATGACATATAACAAGTGATATCTATCACCGGGAGAGATCTAGTGCATGTTTCGTGAATCAAATCAAGCTTAATCGTGCCAAATTTTGATCAAGGAGCTTTCGTATTGATGAGTTTGTAGGTTTCGTAGAACGTTAAGTGATTAGATTTATGATTTGATGAGTTTTTGATCTTAAAACGTTGAAATATAACTTTCGTAACCTTCAATTTGTAGGTTTAATAACTAGTTTTCGAAAAATACTTACTTAGAACTGAATTTGATCAAAAAATATGGATTTGAAAGCTTTCGTAAGCCAAGAAATAGGTTTCGGTAACTGTTTTTAGGCGGGAAATAGCTTTCGTATTTCAGTTTTTGAGCTTTCGTAACATAGTTGAGGTTTCGGTAACTGCCATACGTAAGTGTTTCTTAGCTTTCGTAACATAGTTTAGCTTTTGTACAACTTTCTATAGCTTTCGTAACATAGAACTTTATCAATTTGAAAAGATAACATTGATATTATCACCTTAAACTGCTTAAAATTCAAATTGTTAGGTTTCTTATTGGTTTCGTAGCTAAGATTTTACGAAAGTTAGAGGTTTCTTGGTTTTTACGAAAGTAAGGGAGATTGTAATTTACGAAAGTAGGTTTCGTAAATTGGAGCTTTCAGTAACCGTTTGGTTTTATAGATTGTGGAAGCTTTCGTATATCTATGGTTTCGTAACTGGAGGTTTCATATCAAAAGATTGGTTTTGGTGTCGTACTTCAAGCTTTCGTAAGACTTGGTTTTGTAAGAGGTTTTATAACACAGCTTTCCTAATTGAAGGTTTCGTAATTCAGTTTTCATCTTGGAAGGTTTCGTATCTCATTGGAAGAGGTTTCGTAACACATGTTTGGGGTTTTGTAATATTGTTTCAGAGGTTTCATAACACAGTCGTTGGGTTTCGTAACACTGTTTCAGAGGTTTCGTAACATTGTTTAAGAGGTTTCGTATCTTCTACTTTTTGAAAATTGAGCTTTCGTAGAAAAGCTTATTGTTACGTAGACTTTCATAACGAATCAAGGTTTAATTCCTTTAAGGTTACATCATTTAAAGTGTTGTAATACAAGACAAAGTTGTCATTGATCGTTGATTTCACGATTATAAGACTTTATCTCTGAAATGATCTAAGTTTGCATTGTAATCATTCGACACAACATGTCTACTTCAAATCAACAAACTCTAGCTGACTCAGGAGCTAATGAAAGACCTCTAATGCTCGAGAAAGGGAATTATATTCCATGAGAAAGTAGGTTCAAAAGGTTTCTGGATAATAAGCTTGAAGAGGGGGATCAGATGTGGCGTTCAATTGAGAAAGGACCTTATGTCAGGCCAATAATTTCTAATCCAGACAAGCCTACTGAGCAGATACTTGAACCATTGTCCAAAATGAGTAAGGGTAACAAGAAGCAATACATTGCTGATGTGAATGTTATGAATTATCTTCTTTAAGCAATACCTAATGATATCTACAATTCAATGGATGCATGTAAAAATGCTAAGGATATGTGGAAATGAATAAAAAAGGTTGATGTTTGGTTATGATGTTACTAGTCATGTGAGACACTCACGACTTATGGATGAGTTTGATAAATTTACAGCAAAGGAAAGAGAATCGCTAGAATCTGTGTATGAAAGATTGACAACACTAATGAATATTATGGATCGTAATAATGTTCGTCCTATTCTAGTGTCAATCAACACCAAGTTTCTCAATTGCTTGCAACCCGAGTGGAGCAAATATGTTACCATGGTTCGTCACAATCAAACAGGAGATACAGTTTCCTATGATGCGTTGTATGATTCCTTAGTACAATTTAAACCACATGTTCTAGCATCCAAAGAAAAGAAAGCTGCCAAGAATCATGATCTATTAGCCCTTCTTGCTAATTCAAATGCTTCTTCGTCACAATCTCATGTAAATTCTTCTTATTCACCACAACCATACTATGTTACACATCCTTCATCTGTTGCTGACTATGAAGACGAGTATCAAGGGGAATTACAAGGGGATTCTCAAGAAGATAAGCTTACAGCTGCCATGATGTTATTAGCTCGAGCTATCACTTAGAAGTTCTCCATACCTACCAACAATCGTCTTCGTACTTCATCAAACACAAGAAATAAAGTTGTGATTCAGGATGGTAGAGTTGACATACAAACCAAGAATGCATGTTATGGTGGAAATGGTAACAGGAATGCAGGGAGATAAAATAGGAATCAAGCATTTAATGCAGACAATGAGAATGATGAAAGCAATCAGATTGTTCAGCGGGTTCCACGAACTGAGTCAACTCCCGGAAAGGCAAATGTTCAATGTTATAACTGTAATGAAAAAGGCCACTAAGCTCCTGATTGTCAAAAACCAAGAGTTCGTGATGCAAAGTATTTCAGAGAACAAATGTTGCTAGCTATGAAGGATGAAGCCGAAATCAACCTCAAGGATGAAGAAAGTGATTTCATGCTCGATAATTCTTATGGAGATGAAACATTGGAAGAGTAAATTACTATAGTATTCATGATGGCTCGAATCCAACCAGCTGATGAAAATGACGAGTCTGAACCATCCTATGATGCAAAGGCTGTTAGTGAGGTAAATGCTTCAATCAAGGTTCATGAACAAGTGAATCGTGTGAAACATAAAACTATTATTAACACATCAGATGATGAACAAATTGATTCTAATATCATATTTGATGATCCTTATGTGGAAAATAATGATGGCACATCTAAACATGATTCAAATGCTCATGATGAATATCATGATATTCAAATGTTGGTATATAATGTTCAAAGAGAAGCTGAAAATCAAAAACGATTAAACAATGAGCTTAAAAAGCAAAAAGAGTTGCTACAAAAGGAGCTTGAGACGTTTAAGGATCGGGTCAAAACATTTGAGTCAAAAACAATTCATTGTTCAAAATATAAAGAAACATGTGAAGAGTTGGAACGTGAAATATGTGCTGATAAGGACACCATTGAGCGAATTTTGAAAGAAAAAAGATAAAATTAAAAGTGATTTTTTCAAAATTGAAAATGAAAAGATAATAATTCAACATGAAACTCAGTTAGCTAAAAAGGCTTTCAAAGAACGATAAAATCAATATCTTGAAGATATTTGTGATCTCAAAGAAAAATTGAGTTCTCATGATCGAATTGTTTATAAAATGGGTGAATCAATTCAAACAATTCACATGCTTGGAAAAGAACCAAATAAAATTTATGATCCTTTTCTCAAAGCTGGGTTGGGTTATAAAAATCCCAAACGTCTCAAGAAGACCATTGCAGCACAACAAAAAATGTATCATGGTGAAATGCTTCATAGTATTAATTTAAAAATTGATTCACCTGATTCTGAAAAAACTTTGGAGGATGCGGAAGGAAATAGATTGAAAATGAGAAACAATATGGTTCAACTTAACTATGGAAAATTAAATGCTCTTTATGAAACCTTTTTTCCTCAACAAGAACCTTCTGTTGAACAAATATATTTTTCGTTTCCTTCTACTTCCAATGATTGTTCTGAATCAAAAGAAGCTACATCGGATTTACCAATTCCAAAAATGCCAAAAGAGAGTAAATTGTTAAAAATGTTTGAACAAATAGATTTAACAATTCACGATCTAAGAAAACGAATTGATGTCACTCTTTTAGAAGATAGAAAAAGGAGATGGATGTCTAATAGTCAAAATTCTTTACGAGAGTTTTATAAACTGATGTAATTTCGATGTCTGCCTCTTTGTCAATGAATTTGCAAGAACTTCAACAAGAACTCATTGACGAAGTGCAGGGAATGTTAAATGTTTTTAAATCAATGGAACAGAAAGTTGCATAAACATCTCCAAAAGAAAATGTTTTACAAAATAAGATCGATCGACTTTTGAAAGTATCCTTGACTATAGAAATTTGAGATTGTGTGTTAATTTCTGTTGAAGAACAGAAAAATGAGATGTTAAGAAATGAACTTGAGAAAAGTTCAAGAGACTCCAAAGACATCCAAGCCAATTTACTTAAAAGAATCAAAATTCTTGAAAATGATTTTAAGCGATCACAAGCTCAAAGCATTGATTTTGAACTCAAACTACAACATCAAAAAGAGAAAATGGCTTGCGACGTCTCTTGGATGTCAAGATTGTCAACATTGAATGATGAGAACGTGTTGCTAAAAACTCAACTTGATTTCGTTGTTAAAGAAAGAGAAAATATCAAACTTGAATATCAAAAGCTTTTTAATTCAATAAAAGCAACACAGACTGATAACGCCCAAATTATACATGTTTTCTATGGCGTTATTTATATATATTTTATCAATTCTTGTAAACTTTCGATACCTAATTAAGCTTAAATTGCTTATAGGTTCACTTGAAGACTCTAAAGACCCAAGCTCAATAATCTATACACTTTGGGAGGCGAATACAAGAAAAGAAAGATTTCTAGCCAAAATTTAAGAAGTCCGCCGCACTTGTTACATTGTGCGCCGCACTTTCCTCTGAAATTCAAACACCGCCGCACTTACAATATTGTGCGCCGCACATTTTCCCAGAGATTGAAGAATTAAAGTCCATTAAATGCACCTGCATTAACTCCTCAAAACCGCCGCACTTATTTGTAAGTGCGCCGCACTTCCAATAAAGTCATTAAATGCTATCACATTAACTCACCAAGTCCGCCGCACATATTTGTAAGTGCGTCGCACTTTACACCAAAATCTTGCCTATAAATTGAGACAAAAATTTTCAACCAAATCATTCCTCTCACAACCATTTCTCACTACATATCTTATTCTACACACACATACCTTTCCCCTTTCACCAAAACACCAAGAAATACCTTTTCCCTTGGAGAAAAAGATCTAACGATCAAGAACGAAGAAGTTTTCTTACCTTGTTATTGAATAATGGAAATTTATGTAATGAGTACTTTTGTTATGAACTCCTTAGCCATGAGAGTCTAAATCTCCCATGACTACTCGGTTAAGTTATGATAATGAATAAGTGTTTGGTATGATCTTGACCGCTTTAATCCTAAGCTTATGTTGCAACCCTATTATATCCCATCTTATCTATTTTTGCTTACCAACTTAGATTATATAATCATATCGGTATAGGTCGAAAGACCCGTTATGATCTATGTGGTTTTAAAGATTTGTCTATGGTCTTTAACGTCTATGCCGAGAAATCCACTTTCGTAAATTGATAAACAAAATAAGCTTTGATATAATAGTAATTGGATTATTTGAGTGACAAATTTGGTCTAGTTAACTAAATATAAGTCTTAAGTTAACAAGTTGATTTGTGAAAATGTTTTTTGATGAGAAATCGTCTTTATAAATTAATCCCCCATCTTCGAGGTCAAATAATTTCCAACACTTATAAGTTATTTTTCAACTATCCGAGTAGTCATACTTTTTATCATTGGTAAAGTAAAAACTGTTTTTAAAATTGTTAAAGTCTATTTTCTTTCTGATTATTTGAACACTACTCTAATCCCTATGGACGACTTGGTCTTACCTAAAATGATTATACTACATACGTGGGTTATACTTTTACCCGTGTGTTTCCATATAATTATCCGGTATTTTCAGTCTTATAAATTTAAAGCTTTTGAAACACATCAAAGTTTTTGACGCCGTTGCCGAGGATTTCTTAGTTGTTTTGTAGTCAAAACTCTGGAAAAATTACTTTAACCCCCCTCTTTTTCAAAAATCGCCGTACAGTTTTCTGGAAAACTGACCCAAATAATTTCTCTCTTGGATGCATACACGTGCTTCCAATCCTGAACTTGTTGAACCACTACCTGAACCTGAACATACTCTGAATCGAAGACTTCGCCGACGAAACAGAAAAGTTCCATACGATCAAAGAAATAATCCACCACAACACTAGAGAACTGTCTACCCGCCAGTTCTTAGCATCAACTACTTCTGTTACTTTCTTGATATTCTTCGAAATTATGATCCAATGGATGATGAACCCATGTGGGTTGCCGACCATGTTGTCGCTCCGACACCTGGTTCCGCAATTACTATTCCTAAAACCGCAAACGAATTTGCTATCAAAGGTAACCACTTGACCCTTGTCAAAGGAAACCAATTCGATGGTAGAACCAAAACCGATCCTCATAAACACATTCACGAATTCCTCGGAATCTGCGATATGTTTAAATACAGAGATACTGAGAATGAAGTCGTCCGCCTAATGATGTTTCCCCTATCCCTTACTGGGGAAGCAAAAACATGGTTGGATGAACTCAACGAAGGAACTATCGAAACATAGGATGAACTTCGAACCGCTTTCATTAGCCGTTTCTTTCCCCCAACTCTTTTCGACCGACTCCTCGGAGAAATCCGAGCTTTTTCTCAACACGAAAACGAATCTCTAACCGACGCTTGGCTTCGTATGAAGGAAATGCTCTGAAACTGTCATGGTCACAATCTGTCCAAAGGCAACATTATCAAAATCTTCTATCATGGTCTAAGCGAAATAACCCAAGAAGTTCTAAATGCCGCAGCTGGTGGTATTTTCCTCTATAAAACACCAAATCAAGCTTATCAGCTTCTCGAAGATAAAAGCTTATCAGCTTCTCGAAGATAAATTCTTACTCAAGATCGACTGGGCTAAAAATTAGAAAACCAAAACATCTCTTAAGAAAACCGTTGTTTTCGCCGATGAAGGCAACGGTAATTCCAATACTGACAAAATTATGGCCCGAATTGATGTCATGACCCTGGAAATGGATGCTCAGTATAAAGAACTCCAAAACCATGCTAAAAAAACTAAACCCAATCTTGATGAAGATGATATACCTATGTCCCGTGAGGAAGAAGCTAAATTCATGCAAACCTTTCGTAAAACTTGTTTTTACAATGATTACTGCGATCGAGACTCAAATCGCGATAATTGACATTCAAACGAACAAAGTAGTTATAACCAAGACAACTATCGATCCAATACCGATGACAAACTTCATATCTTTAAAAACAATTCAACGATTTCATGAAATCTTAGCAATCGACCAACGCTTTCGTCAAAGAAACATTCATGGATCTTAAAACCCAACTCAAAACCGTAGCCAAAAATCATCAAGCGTCAATTCAAAATCTTGAAACCAAGTTCGACAGACTTGCTGATAAGCAATCTGGTCGACCTTCTGGATCTCTTCCTAGCAATACTCAACCAAACCCAAAAGGACATAATTCCAAAGCCTACCAACCACCATAATCTTGCAATGAGCATGTGAATGCCGTATTCACAAGAAGTGGTAAATCCTACAACCCACCAGTTAACCCAAATGATCAACAAAACGATTCTGAAACTCCTATCAACTTTGATAGCGATGATAAGACGAAGAATCCACACTACAACCTTGTTGCCTCTTTTGAACCCCATAACCGGATACAACCTTACAAGACCTTAAACCATTTGTAAGTTTCACTTAGGTGGTTTTACTTCCATGCTTAGGCTATATATATCATGCATAAAGTAGAAGTAAACACACTTAACATTTCTCAAAGCAAAAACAAAACACAAACACTCTCTTTGAGCTCTCATACTCACGGCATCACTCCCACTCTCACACATCTTCATAGTTTTTGATTCTTAGGTTAGTACAAGCACACAAGGGTAGTTACATAACATATCTAAGGTGTTACATAGGGTTGTGGAAGCTTGGTTTGGTATTTACAAGGGTTTTGCAAGCAAGGAAGAATTAGGGTTTTCTTGGTAAAATTAGGGTTTTGTGGAAGCATTTAGGGTTAAATTATTGGGTCTTTCTTGTGTATTATTATCACTCATATTCACTACGGTCTTCTAAGAGCCCTAATCATTTCATACTATTTACTTCATGTGATTTATATAATTGTTATATAGTAAATCATCACCTAAGGTATTTTATAAGTTTATAAAATGGATGTTTACACCTTATCAAATTCGAATAAATAATTATATAGTAAAACTAGTTTATAAATTAATTATATAAAGGTTTACTTATTAACTTTATGAATAAATAATTATGGACATAAGTTATCTTGGACATATACCCTTGAAACAAAGAGAGGACTTAATTTATACACAAGATGTGTTAATTCATGAATTAGAGGACTTGTGGTAACTTTATTAATTTTAAAAGTACATAATTAAATTATATAAACCTTTAAAACCTTCTATTTAAATTCATATAATAAAACATTTTTTTATATTTTCTAAAAATAGTACATTTCATAAGGATCGTAAGCATGTAAAAAACTCGAAAATCCGAATTACAACGAAGGAGATATGGTATTTGCAAAATTGTACGTAAAAGTGTTTTTATAAAAGTATTTTTATAAAAACTCCAAAATTTTGAATCTGAAAAAAATGAAAGCTTATTTTTTTGATAAATTACAACTTATGAGGATTTCAAAACTATAAGGTGCATCAAGAACGGATTTAAAATGAAGAAGATACGCTATTTATAAATTTACTATAAAAAGGATTTTTATAAAAGTAATTTTATAAAAACATGCTACTGTTCATAACAGTGGGCTGTTGGGAAATAATCTTCTTAAACAGAACTTTTAATTACGAAGACATGGACATAAGAATCACTAAAAATTGAATTAAAACGAATGAGATACAATTAATATACGATTTCAATAATTAAAATTTATAAAAAGTATTTTTATAAATTTTCACTTATTGTTACTGTTCATAACAGTAGATACCAATATAAAGATTTTAAAATTTGATTAGATTTTTCAAATACGAATCCATACATAGAAAGAACGTATAAAACGGAGTTAAAACGAAAAAGATATAAGGTTTATAAAACCTTATGCACTATTTTTATACTTGTGCACTATTTTTGTGAAATCAATTAAACTTATTATATAATATTATTATATAATTACATAAAGGTGTTAAAACAATTATTTTTCATAAACGATCAATTGTTGGACAAATATGACATTTTTACAAATACGAATACATGAACATTATTTTACAAAGTACAAACTTATATTGTTTAATTTTATAAATTAAACAAACATGTTTAGGTGGTGGATGTACTATAAAGAATTTATATGGTTGTGTTTTTATTCAAAGTACATAGTACTCATACGACCTATATTTAATTAGGTTGCATTCGGATTTCACTTGTCGATTCACTCACTTGATTTATTTCATTCACTTCATTTACTGAGTGAGATCGATAGCCCCATGGTTTACTATATCAATGATTTCCAACTTAGGATGAGAAACATGCAATGTTTTACGATTGGACGCAAGCACAATTTTACATGATTACGTGATGGCCCAAGTAGCGATAACCAACTGAGCCCATTATCATGAACTGTCCAAAACTTGTGTGGTCGCGAATGTTATAAATCAGATCTATTTGGGAATGACATCCCCATTTGGGTAAGTAGCGCCCTCAACTGTGGCCGGTTTACTAGACAATGGACGTATACCATGTTGGAGGTAACGCTCTCTGACACATTATTCCGCTGCGACCCTATTTGGGGGTGTTACAGTCCACTGGTCTACCCAACTGTTAAAGAAAATGGGCAGACTCGACCTAAGAAATACTCTGAACTCACTGAATGTGACATCCGTCAATTTTGAGATCAGTAACCGAAAGCAAACGTATGATAATTGACTCTTTTGATTATTTGTGGAGTCACTTTTAAGTGGTCATACTATTTTTAGCATTTAACGCTTGTTTTACTAGGAACCCTAGTTATACGAACGCACTTTTTACCTAACGATCCTAGTTAATGGTCCTAACGACCAACAAAAAAAAAATTGATAAAAAGCATAGAATTTATTTTTAAAGAAGAAATTTTAGATAGGCTCAATAACATTATAAACAATTGCCAAAACACATTGGAAAAACAAAATTTTTAACAAAATCATAAACTATATCAAAAGTTACATTTTTACGACACTTTACGTATTTACCGATTGTACACAATTTATGCAAAATTTACTTATACCATTTAAATGGTACCTAAAATATCAAATGAATAACAAATAAATAAGCAAAACCTCCCCTTGGTCCCAAAAAACGTCACAATACCCCCATAAAACAAGAATTGCAAGCCCAATTTTTTTCATAAACCCTCAAACCATCTTAATGCCCACTAGCTTTGTTGTTATAGATCAGAAACAGAAAAGAAACAATACTCCCCCCCATTGATCTCTTGCTGCTGCGTGACCCATACACCCTCATACACCATCATTTCATTAACATTAAAGGAGCAAGATCAAAGGTTAAAAAATCCCTGGTGACAGAAAAAGATGACTTGTATGTCTCTTGTACAAAACTCTTCAACAAGAGTTATCCTTGACTTTTCATCCATATTTTATTGCACTTTTTGTAAAAATCTTTGTGGGTAAATTATTTTCTTGATAGAACACTCTCAAATTAGTAATAATGATGTATAAAAATATTAGGTTGTGCTTTTTATTTTTGCTACAAGATCTATGCAAGACTAGTGACATAAAGTCTTGATTTTCAAAAGTTATGGCACATCTTGTAAGTTTTTGTGTAAAAGAGCCCTTGGATAACTGAGATTTTTGCATCTAATTAGTCTTAAAACTTGTATAATATGATTTTGGGAGTTTCTTGGGTCGTTTTTGCATTTTTGGTTAGTGGTTTGACTTGTTTAGTCAAAGGGAAATTTCAATCAACCCTCTACTTTATTTTTATGTCATATTGATTAGAGCATAAGTTGATAATAAATAAATGTTTTGACATGAGTCCAGAGCCTAAAATCTAGTACTTTGAGTCTAGTTTCCAGAAATGTAAGCTTTGTAAAATAATGAGCCGTACAGGTTAAGTTAAAGTTGTCAAAATGTGAAAGGTGTCAAATCTGCCCGAAACTCTCCTTTTCAACACTGTACTAATATGACCAAAAACATAAAACCACGAAGAATCTACTATCTTGAAACTGATATTGGAGATACTTATAACCTGGTTTGATTTAATCTCTCTTGGCCAACTCATATAACCTTGATTTAGACCCTCTGATCATTAAAATACTTTTATATGTCCAGATTTTTCCATTTTTTGAGTCATGTATAAATGGTCGGGTATAAGTCCTTAATAAATTTTAGGAAAATTCATGGACACACCTAAACATAAAATTTTGACCTGGTGCAATAGCTTGACCAGAAACTTTGGTTAACTTGGTCACATAAATGCTTAAAGTGACGGGAAATTCGAGGCAAATTAGTAGAAATTATGCTTTGTGATAAAAGTGTCTTTTGAAACGAATGTGAACACAAGAATTACAAATGAGCCTTAATATTGTCCGAGCATATCATATAGGATCTAATTAGGTATATTTACTTGCCTTAGGTTGCGAGTAGAAGGTTGCGTATTCGTTTGGGTTGCCTACTTAGTGTGGTTTGCCTACCTTTGCGAGGACATTGCGTAATCATAAGGATTTATGAATCCAAATAATCTTTAGAAAGTATGCAAGCTGTATATATCCAAGTATGGATTAGAGCATACATCTAGGAGCTGGAATATTAAGTTCAAAACAATAATTTAATTTTGATTGAAACAAAGATAACTCCTGAGTACACCTTAAACATAGTCGGAGCATTATGTTTTGTCTTTCTTATATTTCATACGTTGTCAACTTACTAAAAATATCATTTCATCTAAGCTAGTATCGAATTTTTTGATCATCTTAAAAACTGTGGTATAGTTTTACAGTTAACTCCTCCTAGAACACCAAAACTAAATGGAGTTGCTGAGAGGAGAAATAGAACCCTATTAGACATGGTTTGATCTATGATGAGTCGAGCAACACTTCTAATAAGCTTCTAGGGTTACACATTAGAGACAGCCGCCCATATCTTAAATCTTGTATCCACTAAGAAGGTTTCGAAGACACCTTTTGAGATGTGCAAGGGAAAACGTCCTTCCCTTAGGCACATCAAAATATGGGGTTGTGAAGATTACGTTAGACAAGAAGCTCAGAACAAACTAGAAGCCAGATCTGAAAAGCGTCTTTTCGTCGGTTATCCAGAAGAGTCATTTGGATATTTGTTTTACAAACCTAATGATAATGTGGTATTTGTAGCTCAAAGAGGAGTGTTCCTTGAGAGAGAAATGATATCTAAAGAGGACAATGGGAGTAAGATAGACCTTGAAGAAATTCAAGAGTCTGTCGATGAAGAACCTATAGTGAACACTAACACTCAACCAAAGCCTAAGGTTATAGAGATGTTTACTAATATGTTACACCTCATGTTTCCGCCTTGGTGTTTTATCTATCATCTTATGTGATGTTTACTAATATGTTACACCTCGTGTATGGTGTTTTATCTATCATCTTAATTCATGTATGGTGTTTTATCTATCATCTTATGTGATGTTTACTAATATGTTACACCTCGTGTTTCCGTCTTGGTGGGGTGTGACAGATTGGTAATCAGAGCCTAAGGTTATAGAGAACGCCGGTTTTACCAAAATAAAAATCCGAACTATAACCAAAAAGATTTTCTTTTTCTAAAAAACACCGAACATGAAACGAGTCGACTAGTCCAAGTGGTTGCATCATTAGACCTCAATTAGACATATCTTGATCAACTATGTCTAATTTAGGGAGTATCATGCAACATTGGGTATAGTCATTATTTTAAACGAGTTTAAAAACCGACATTCCATTTAAGTCACTGAAAAGAATACTAGGAATTATGTGCACCATACAATGTATACTTTTAGATGTCCACTACTTGATTTTAGTACATCATGCTTATTTTGATAAATCCATTCGTGTTTTGAGTTTGCGTTTACATCGGTTACTATCATTATAGTGTCACACTGTCCCTAAGAACCATGTTATTACAGACACCGTTACAGTCACAGTATGTCCTATGGATCGTCTTCACACGTTGACAATTCTGCGAGTGAGTCACGACGTATACTTAACTACTCTTCATATCCTTGCCCTGTTTAACACCCCCAAATTTCACGCAGCGGAATATACAACATTGGGTGTTAATTCATAGTACAATTGCACAAGATATAGAAAACAACTTGAAAAGAGGCGTTTAAAAACATTGTTCCATTTAAAGAAGTTTCAGAGTAATTAAACATATGTCCCACAGGATCGTTACCAGCTAACCGTTTTGGCTGCAAAAACAGCCAATTCCTGTGCTTGATCGAAAACTCCTTTGTTCAGATGATTCAAGATTTTGTTTTCTAAGCGACCACAAGTTGAGTCAATATTTCAAAAAAACATTGGGCCTTTTAACCAACTTCTACCTTGATTTCATGACAGTTCTTGTTTGATAAGCTGTGAAATTATGCTTCAAGTTGCTACACGGCTTTAGATCTTTGAAGAATTCACTCGAGGATGGTGAGGCTTGGATGTGGATACTAAAACGACGTTGATGCAACGCGACTATTGAGAGGCTAGGGCTGAAGCAAAAATGCGTAGTGTTTTGTTCTTACCCTACCGTGCGAAGTGCAAACGGCTATTTCTCATCCACTAGGTGGATTGACATCATTTTTATCATGGAAACCTGTAACACCCCCAAATTGGGTCGCAGCGGAATAAGGGTCCGGGGCGTGTTACTTCAAGATCAATAGCACAAGATATATAAGAACGACACAAAAAGTCGTTTAAAATGATACATTGGATTAATTAAAAGAAACTTAATACAAAAGCATATAGCTTTACTTGTTCATGATGAATATTAACAAAAGTTGACAATACATTTTCCCCAACTATGATGCACGCCTAAATCTTAACGTGCAATCCAAAATATAACAATGCATCCTTGGCATCCCATGCACAATTGATCTCCTGAAAACAATTGCTTTAAAAAACGTCAACACAATTTTGTTGGTGAATTCAAGTTTGATAAATTCATAATAGCCAGGACCGCAAGACTTTTTAGTGATAATGCAACACATGCAGTTCTCACAAAACTAGATTACATTTACACTAAGCTCATGCCACTGAAGCTCGACAATCTTTCTTGCAATTAAACTATATATTGCAATTTACGCCCATCCGGATGTCTACCCTAAACATCCAAAATTCGACATGAGCTATAACGACATCACTGGTGATAGCTTACACCCGAAACGGAGAGGTCGTTTCCCGCATAAATCTATTAAATAACAATTATAATCAGCTCAACGATAATGTAATTCCCCAACTAAACTATGCAATTGACAGTGCATGACAATGTGACTTAAATGGTAACGCAACTTAGCAAACATGAAAAACAATACTTTGCGTCCACTTTATAAAACAAAGCATGTTTCCACCCATAGTAAATCATTGAAATCATAAAAATGTGGGGCTATGAACTCACCTTGAGTTCAGATAATCCAAATACCGCAGATAAAGCGTCACGTAAAAGATCGTATGCAACCTAAATTATCATAGTCTATAAGTACCAAGTACTTTTGAAATCTAATCTTATAGATTGTTACCCTCGTACTCTCGTTCGGAGCATATCATACTTAAAGAGGTCAGACATGACGTTCGAGGAAGTTAAGGAACAACTTTAAATCGTAAATCCAACAACATGTCGAAACGCCATCCGAAGAGGCCTCATTATGAAACTCCCTAGTAATATAGTACTTTGATAACCACATAATATTCTATCTAGCTCAATCACCAACTAATGGTTTTGGTAAAATTGTGTTTAATAAGTTAAAACGTTTATATTTACCGTTTTAGTAAAACTAGCATAACTTTTGCGTTTTAAGCCCGATTCTCGCGTTTCTTATGCCCCATCTTTTCGTATTAAGACGGGTTATCGATATTTGACATTTTTCATAAAATTTGCCGCCCCTTGATGAACTAACTTTTAACATGTTCATGACAAGCAGAGTTTCTATAAATGACTATTTTGTCGTCGTAAAACCCGTAAATGTCGTATTTTATTCGTTATAGCTCCATTTTTAATGATTCTTTCGAGGACGTTCTCGTATTTGAAAGTTCTATATTTTTATGAGGTTTACAAAAATATAACTTTCAGGTCATGATAGTAACTTATAAAAATAGTTTTAAAAAGTATTAATTGGATCTTAACTCGCGAAATTCATAACACGTCTCGTTTTAATAGTGAAAAATTAACGATTCATATCATTTTGGAATCCTAAAAAAGTTGTATGAAATTATTAAAAATATCAGCACTTGCTGTTTATAATATTTACATAAAAATGTTTTTAATAAAAAATTACTTACGACTTCCCGTTTTATTAACGTATAACTCGTTTAACGTAACTTTTTCGTTATTAAACCGTTTAACAAGTTTCTTACTTTTTTGGAATCGTTCGTGAAATGTTTTATCCTTATAAATATAAAAAAAAATAAATTTTTCTTAAGAAAGACACTTTGGGAAAGAATGTATTAAACTAAAACATTCATAAGTTCCTTTTTGAGCCTTGTATTTAATGTTATTGCCACCTATACTTTTTTAATAATAACCTAAGTGTTCACAGGTTTTTTGGTTGTTTTTCCTCCTCTTGAATAACTTCATTTTATGATCATATTAACATTAAATAAATTCCCAAAATTAATCTATCACTTGTCTTATGTATTTCTTTAAACTTGAATCATATTAAGAAACTATTAAAGAACCCTAATATCCATAATCATGTTTTTACCACCAAACAACATGAATACAATATTTTTATCAATCATTTTTTAAACATGATATATGTCATTCACAACATATATAAAAGTATCATGTGAACAATTTTCAAGTTTAAATCTCATTTTCATATAAAATCCTAACTGGATAATAAACTAAATAGAAATAACATATGCCCTTAAAAAAATGAAGATTATCAGAACATAAAAGAGTTCCAGTAAACCTTATAGGGTAAAGGAAAGATGATAAGCTAGTCTAAACCCTTATTTAGCCACAAAACCAAGCTTGCACAAAAAATAACGCCTTGTTTTTCTTAACAAAACCCTAACTTTCATTTTACTAAGTAAAACTTGGAAAGCTAGCCAATGCTTGGATCCACCTTAGAATACCTAAATGGATGTTGGTATAAGGTGTGTAATGGGTTGTATAAAATTGCTATGGATTTGTAGAAGTGCATATGATAAACTTCCGAAGCAATATAGAGATGTGGAGAGAAAGATTGTGAAAATTTACTAAGTGTTTTACTTCTATGAATACTTAGCAGTATCTATGCCTGTATAATAAGGTATAGATGTAGTCAAAAACATGTATAAGGTCTAGCATGGGTCTAGTCTTAAGGGAAGGTCATGTATTGGCCCTTAGACAAAGTAACAAGGAGTAATGAGTGTTGAGTTAATGAAGATAAGGTTGATATATTTGAACCAAAATGGATGAGTTTTGATACTAATACATGATACAACATGCAAGAATTTCGGACACTTGAACATGGAAACAAAATAGTAATAGATGATATATTTTGTAATTTTTATGTATTGGGTATAAAAGTGGGTATTTGTTGAAGCGTAGAAAAGTTTTGTGGTCCGGAGTACCTAAACAGCAATTAATCGCAAACGTAATCACTTTTACGTATCCATATAAAAAATAAAATTACAAAGTTAATAATCATCCTCAAAATAATTTAATAAACCCTTGCATAGATGTAAACATTTATTGTTTGGTGCCCCGAGTTAACATTGAACATAAACTTTTGGCCGTACGCGATTTAACTAAACGTTTACAATTTAAAGCAACCACGTACAATACTAAACATAAATAGTACATTATTGACTGACCTTCAAAGACTTTGAAAACACAGGATGTTGATAGAACTTCCCCTGTTAAACGAGCCTTGTCTTAAGGCTCACAATGCAGCACTTGAGACGACGGTGTGGTCTTGGGCGAAGAGGTGTGGATATCATCTGAATTGGTCTTCACGCTCCCAACGTGTACTTACAGACCTCTCTTAGTTCCATCGAAACTTTGACCAATGGATCCGAACCTTCTCTTCAACCGTTTTAAACTTCTCGGTCACTATTACTAACCGGTTCCTCAACAAAATGAAAGTTTGTCGTCCAAATTAAGTCCATCCAACTGAAGCGGGCTAATGGTTCGTCGGCATGACAACTTTTTTCAGATTAGATAACAGAAAATTATTAAATGGACTCTGCACAAATTCTTCTGGAAAGTTCAATCGTGTAACAACTTCTGCATCTCCAACCCTTTCATCACACTAAAAAGGTCCAACATAACCTAGGTTTCAACTTCCCCGTTTGCCAAAATGACGACCCCTTCCAAGCAGACATTAAGCATGACTTTGTCTCCAACTTGGAGGAATACCATTGGCTTACGCTATCAAGTCATCAGCGTAACTCTTTCTTCTGCCCGATCACGAGCGGCTCAACTTTGCTTGATCAGAATATTTCTCAGTGTCTCTGGATTAGTTTCGGACCGAGTATTTGATCCTTCTCCAACTTCAGTCCAACAAATAGGTGAACGACACTTCCGACCATAAAGTGCGTCAAAATGGTGCGTTTGGTGGGCCAAGAAGCTAGCTTGATAGCTTTGATGTATGAAAACTCGACTAATGGCAAATGGATTCACCCAAACCCTTTCCAAAGTCGATTGCACAAGCAACGGCAACCAATCCTCGAGAGTTTGAATGGTCCTCTCGCTTTGCCCCGTCTTTGTGGATGGTACGCATACTCATAATCCAAATTTGTAACCCAAAGCGTTCTGAAGTGAAACCCAGAAAATTAGATGCGAACACGGGATCACGATCACAAATATTTGAACAGGTATTCCATGTCCTCGGGACCACCATCTTACAGGTAATTCTTGCAAGTTTGTCCAAAGGACAGTCTCCCTCATGATGGTGTGAAGATATGCAGACTTACGTGAGCCCGGTCAACGATCACCCAACTTGTTCATAGCCTTGATACTCTTAGGAAGCTTTATAACAAAATCTATGGTGATGGTTTGTCCCACTTCCCTTCGGGTATCTTTAGGCTTTGCACAACAATCCTATGGCCTTTGATGTCGGAGTACCTTGACGTTAGCACAGTCAAACATTTGCAACATACTGACTAAGTCGGATTTCATGTTGGGCCACCAATAAAGCATTGTTCATGTCTTGGTACATTTTGTCCGGAACCCTGGATGAATAGAGTAATTATTGATTTGTGGGACTCTCGGTGCATATCACAGTCCGCAACATCACCATAACAAGGTATCCAGCATCCGGCCATTGAGGCACAGGGTTCCATCGCAACGTGTTCTAACTTTTGCTCTCTAATCGCTTCTTCTGGAAATTTAGTCATTTTCATCAACAAGTCCCCCAGACGTCTCATTCTTAATGTTCTCATGTTCTCCGGTTTTCCGCGCTTCGGTCTGAGCATTTGAATCTTTTGGGAAAGGTCCCAACCTAATAGTCCCATACCCAAGGCTCGAACTCTCAACGGTGGTTTCCACGTTCTTTCCCTGCTCAAAGCATCACAACGACATATGCTTCCATCCCCCGGTGATAACGAATATCGCAATCAGTAATCACTTAGCAACTCAACCATCGGCGGTGCCTCATGTTAAACTCTTTTTGATCTAAGATATGTTGCAAACTCTTGTGATCAGTGAACACCGTACACTTAGTTCCATATAAATAATGTCTCCAGATCTTGAGAGCGAACACCACTGCACCAGGGAGTTCCAAATCATGTGGTTTTGTATAGTTCTTCTCATGGATTTTCAACTGGCGTGATGCATAAGAAATCACTTTTTTTTCTCTTCTGCCATCAACACAGCCCCACACCTTCTTCGAGCGTCCAGTATGCAATGAAATCTTGCGCTTCCTTCAGGTATATGCAAGATTGGGTGCACTGCACAACATTTGCTTTAACATGTAGAAAAAGCTGCTTTCTTGTATTTATCGTCCCCACTTCAAACTTAACCTTCGTTTGGGTGAGCATGGTCCATAAGTTTTGCTATTTTTGAAAACCCTCAATAAATCTTTCGATAGTATCACAGCAAGACCTAAAAAAATGACGAATCTCCGTATGGAGACTTAGGAGATTCCAAACTTTACAATGGATTCAATTCTTGGCTGGATCCACATGAATTCTTCACTATCGATCACATACCTAGGAACTGTACTTAGGAATCCAAAATTTCAATTTGGAAACTTGGCAAAACATTTCTACCTTCTTAAGCAATTCCAAGATCTGCTTAAGGTGTTCTTCGTGTTTCTTTCTATTCTTCGAATATATCAATGAAATGTCGTCAATAAAGACAATCACAAAGTTAATCCAGGTATGAGGTTTATGCAAACCCGATTCATAAGGTCCATAGAATTCGTAGTGCTTTGAAAACCAAACGGCATAACTTGGAATTCGTATGGCCGTAACATCTGAAAGGCAGTCTTCGGAATGTCTTCTTATCAGAACCCACAGTTGGTGATAACCTGATCTTAAGTCAATCTTCGAGTAGAACACCGACCCTTAGAGCTGATCAAATAGTCATCAATTCTTGGAGCGGATAACGGTTCCTCACCGTTAATTTATTCATTCCCGGTATCAATGCACATCCGGAATGACCCGTCCTTCTTCTTGACAAACAAGACCGGAGCTCCCCAAGGTGAGGAACTGGGTCTTATGAAGCCTTTATCGGACAGTTCTTTCAGTTGCTCAGATAACTCTTTCATCTCGGAAGGTGCTAATCGATAAGGTGCCCGTGCTACAGTGCAGCACCAGTACCAAATCAATTTGAAACTCCACTTGTCGAGTCGGGAGAAGACCCGGCAAGTCCCTCCAGGAACATACTTTGGGAAAGTCTTGAACAATTGATACGTCCTCAAGTCGCTTCATCTCCGCCCACCCCCTTTGCCTTCAACCCCTTTGCAGTGACATGTCAAAAAAGATAGGCAATCCTTTTCCATGTACTCCTGGCATTTAGTGCTCGATATGAGATGATTAATCGTTGTCACATCTCCCTGGGTACTATCCATCACCGTGTAATGAATAAAGTTTTTTATTTCTCCCAGGGATGCGAACAATTCATCTTCGCACAATACGATAACGACCACTGGTAATATTGACAACCAGGTCCATTGCCAAAATATGACGTCGAAACTACCCTATCTCTAACCGGCATTGATGTTGAACCGGAAAATGGTATCCGAAGGTTAAAACGTACAACCCATTCAATAATATTTACTCCAAAAAACCAAACCATCACTAGCTCAACGATGTAAACCATAATCTAGTGTATTGGGACGATATCAGCAAGGTACTAAATGCATAGACACGAAACCCCATCGTGCACCAGTATCAAATAAGATGTAGCAGAACGGTTGTTTAGAAGGAACGTACCTGCAACGACGTTGTCTGGGTTTGCCCCCGCATTTCCAACCGCATACACCTTCGCTGGAGCCCTGTCATTCCCAGCTTGATTACCACGATCATTGTTTCTCAGTCTTGGGCAGTTTCTTTTAAAATGGCCTTGAGCTCCGCACTCAAAGCAACCATTTCCCTGCTGATTATTGTTGTTGTTGTTACGGTTTGTTGTTGTTTGTTTGTTGTTATTGGCAGGCCGATTCTAACGAGTCCTTGTCCATGGCCAACCCTCTTGCAAT
The DNA here is from genome assembly GCA_026074375.1 of Tanacetum coccineum. Lineage (NCBI taxonomy): Eukaryota > Viridiplantae > Streptophyta > Magnoliopsida > Asterales > Asteraceae > Tanacetum > Tanacetum coccineum. The sequence continues at coordinate 41,751 of BQNB010008342.1, read as the reverse complement.
TATTGCACCTAGGTGGACAAGGACCTTCATGATTGTAATTACACTTGGAACACAGAGGTTTAGACCCGGCGTATGATTTCCTGCCACTATTGCCTGCAGTGTAGGCCTGGCTGGTGTTCTGCCTTTTATAATATCTGTTGTTTTGATTGTTCTTTTTCTTTTGAAGATCATCATCTTTCTTTTTCCTTTCTTTTCTGCCTGACGTCAACAGAAGCCAGTCTTATCCTCCATTAACCCTCAGTGTAAACTCAATAACTTCTTGCAATGGGTCTTTGATTTTTGTTGCCTTACAACTGCCAATATCATATCGGTACGCCACCGATATACTTTCAACCTTGTCTATCTCTTCCTGAAAACATTCTGGAACACATCAAAGCTATTGCCTGAAATCGACGACTATAGCCCACCACATCCGTGCCTTCGACCTTAAGATTCCCCATCTCAAGTGCTCATCTTCTTGATCTCGACCCCTCGGGCAGTACTTATCAGTCATCATTTCTTTCAGTGCTGCCCATGGCATCATGGCATGAGCTGCTTCAGTAGTAGTGGTCTTAACATGGGCATTCCACCATGTAAGAGCATCATCTTGCAGAGTGCAAGTAGCGAATTTGACTTGGCTAGTTGCTGGGCAATTGCTAATGCTGAACACAGATTCCATTTTCTCAAACCATCGAGTGAGTCCGACGACTCCCTCAGTGCCTTTGAAGTCCAAAGGTTTGCATTTCAAGAATTCAGAGTAAGAGCATTCGCGAGCAGTTTGGGCTGGCCTTGGTCCTGAACCATTCAATGTACCATTCCTACCCCTGCTTGCTTCGCTGCTCACCATTGCAAGCAGGCAACTCCTTGGTCAATTAAGGCCTGAAGTTGTGCCTCAGTAACAGTTGTTAGGGTGTTTTTCATTTGGGATTGGTGGGGCACGTTTTGGAACCTTGTGGCTCTCTTTGTGCCATTTTTCCTTAATTCACAAGAAAACACAACACCCGTTAGATTTCAATACAATCATAACGTGACGTAACATATGCATCATAAATAAAAATAAGATCACATCACATAGCGAAATATACAACCAACACAAGATCGACATAACATAATACATCCATTCCATATATAATCTGGAAATATACATGATCTATTTGGTACACAACGATTTCCTATCGCTAGGTACAAAATGAAAATAAACCTAGAGCCTTACTAGCCGGGAGTTACCCGTAATACTTAGTAGGCTATACAGGATAGCTAATCGGAAACAAAAGATCTATACAGGATAGCTAACCAAAACAAAAGATCTATACCGTCTGCTAGCTGGGAGTAACCCATAAAACTTAACAGACTGCATAGTAGATACAATCATAACCAACGTCTAGGAACTACTACCCAATTATCCTCCAAGGTGTTCCAAAGCCTCGCTCCAGCCTCCATGCCTGGTACGCATGATATGCCGAACAGCAAGATCATCTGCAGCCTGACGCTGCCACTCGTGGCGATGCACCTCAGTCTCTAATACTGCAACTCGCGCCTCTAATGTCCTGCAGTGAGCCTCAGACCTAGCCAAGGCCTGACGGGTCTCCATACTCTCTTGCTCGTAAGCAAGTCTCTCTCTCCTCAAAATCTCAATCTCAGCTCTCACAGCTGCACATCCTTTTTGGGCATCGTGATGTCGTGTGCAAAACTCTGAGCTCTCTCTAAGTGGCAAACATCTACCTGGTAAGTGATCCTCCTGTTGACCAACTCTAGGGCGGTCATCATTCTCTTCTCAGTATCTGGAGTCTAGTCTCTATAGTGGGTCCTGGCTGTCTCGCAGCAGCAGCAGCAGAACTCTCTCCAACCTCACACCCAGGTCTGGGAGTGGAAGTAAGTTTTTCGTCTTCTCGAGGCGTGCGTCAGCCTCGGGAACATCAGCTTTGGGCGGCTACTAATTGGTGTAAGTAGATGATAAGTAACAATTGTGGGGTCCCCCAGATGGGTGTACTGAATGATAGTAGGCCAGATGCTACATCTCTCAATCTCAACCTCGAGTGCTCAGGACTAAAGGTCGAATCCCGTGGAGCCTAGAAGGATGGTGATGTAATAGAGGTATAGGTGCCTCATCCTCACTGGTACTAATCCTCAGGAGGCTCAGGCTCAAGAATGTTACACTGGTATAATGTCTCAGGTACCTACTTCGGATGTCCGTGGTAGCTGCTCGAGAGACAACGTTGGCAGCCTCCTCGTAAGGATCCTCAGATGGAATACTCCAAGATCGAGCCTTAGAGTGAACAGACGAAAAAGTAAACCGCGGAATCGCCGACGATGACTACTGACTGTGACCAGCAGAAATAACTTATATGAGTATATTATATAAGGCTCTTATTGTAATATACGTAATATATTATAACCACGTATATCCATTATGAATGCATCTAGTCCCACTATGCAACAATAGTTATTCAGGAATGTATGCACATATGTATGTCCCGTGTACAACCCCGTTGTATGAATTCGTTGTTTGAAAATGGTTATAGTCCAGCAAAAACATTTGACCTGGTTCTCTATAACCTTGGCTCTTGATACCAATCTGTAACACCCCCAAATTGGGTCGCAGCGGAATAAGGGTCCGGGGCGTGTTACTTCAAGATCAATAGCACAAGATATATAAGAACGACACAAAAAGTCGTTAAAATGATACATTAGTGATTTAAATTGAAAGACATAATACAAAAGCAAATAGCTTTTACTTGTTCATTGTTGAATATTACAAAAGTTGACATACATATTCCCTCAATATGATGCACCTAAATCTTTAAGCGTGCAATCCAAAATATAACCCAATGCATCCTTGGCATCCCATGCCTATTGATCTCCTGAAAACATTGCTTAAAAACGTCAACAAAATTGTTGGTGAATTCATAGGTTTGATAAATCATAATATGCAGGACCGCAAGACTTTTTAGTGATAATGCAACACATGCAGATCTCACAAAACTAGATTACATTTACACTAAGCTCATGACACTGAAGCTCGACAATCTTTCTTGCAATTAAACTATATATTGCAATTTACGCCCATCCGGATGTCTACCCTAAACATCCAAAATTCGACATGCTATAACGTTCGTTCCCTGGTGATAGCTAGTCACCCGAACGGGGAGGTCGTTTCCCGAATAGATCTATTAAATAACATTCGCGCTCACATAATTAATTCCCAACTAAATCTAATGCCAATTGTACAGTGCATGACATGGGACATAATTAGTTATCGCTACTTAGACAACATGTAATCAATACTTGCGTCCAATTTATAAAACAAAGCATGTTTCCACCCCAAAGTTATAAATCATTGAAATCATAAAAAATGTTGGGGCTATGAACTCACCTTGAGTTCAGATAATCCAAATACCGCAGATAAAGCGTCACGTAAAAAATCGAATGCAACCTAAATTATCATAGTCTAAAGTACCAAAGTACTTGAATCTAATCTTATAAGTTGTTACCAAATCGAACTAATCGTTCGGTGGCTATCATAATTAAAGAGAGGTCATGACATGAAGAATCGAGAAGGACACTTTAAATCGTAAATCAACAACTCGTCCGAAACGCCATCCAAAGAGGCCACATTATGAAACTCCCAATAAATATAGTACTTTGATAACCACATAAAATTCTATCTAAGCTCATTCACCAACTAATGGTTTATGGTAAAAAAGGTGTTTAAACGTTAAAACGTTTATATTTACCGTTTAGAGTAAAACTATCATAACTTTTGCGTTTTAAGCCCGATTCTCGCGTTTCTTATGCCCATCTTTTCGATTTAAGAGGGTTATCGATATTTACATTTTCATAAAATATCCCCCCTGATGAACAGTAACCTTACTGATTCATGACAGACATGAGTTCAATAAATGGACGTATTATTGTCCGTCGTAAAACCCGTAAAATGTCGTCAAATATATTCGTTATAGCCTCCGTTTTTAATGATACCCTTCCTTCGAGACGTTCTCAGTATTTTGAAAGTTCTATATTTTATATTTACAAAAAATAGTAACATTCTGTCATGAATAGTAAACTTTTACACAATAGCTTTATAAAGTTTATTGTCGAAAACTCGCAAATTCATAACTCGTATTCGTTATTAATTGAAAAATTACGATTCTTATCATTTTGGAATCCTAAAAATGTGTATTATTTATTAAAAATATCATCACTTGCTGTTTATAATTTTTATAAAAATGTTTTTATAAAAATTTACTTACGACTTCGCTAGTAACGTAAACAACCGTTTTTTAAACGTAACTTTTTCGTTATTAATCCGTTAACAAGTTTCTTATACTTTTTTGAATTCGTCGTGAAATGTTATTATCTTAAATAAAAATATACAAAACTATATTTTTTTAAGACACTTTGGGACAGAATGTTTAACTAACATTCATAAGTTCCTTTTTGACCTTGTTTTTATGTTTTGCCACTTTATACTTTTTACATAATAACCATAAGTGTTCAAGTTTTCTCCTCTTGATATAACTTCATTTTAATGATCATATAACCTTAATATAAGCCCATAATTAATCTTAACTTGTCTTATGTATTTCTTTAACTTGAAACATATTAAGAAACTATTAAAAACCCTAATTATCCCATAATCATGTTTACACCAAAACAACATGATACAATATTTTATCATCATTTTTAACATGATATATGTAATATCACAACATATATAAAAGTAATCACATATATATTCAGAACTTAAACATCCATGTTCATGGATTAAAATTAAGGAAAACAAGAAATAAAAAGATAAGACTAATAAAAGAAAGATTAGGGCTTACAAAAAGAGAGATTAAGGCTAGTGAATCAAACAAGAACACCCTTCTCTTGTGTTGGCTGAATTCGAACCAAAGTAACACAAGATTAACTAGCTTCTAACCTTCTTCTAATGATGATAATACCCTTCTAACAAAACCCCAATCAAAACCCTCAAGAAAACCTCAATAACTAGCCCTAACTTCTTCAAATCTTCAAGAAAAACTACCAAACTTTGCAAGAGACCTTGGGATGGTGTTGAGAGGATAAAAATGAGATGAACAATTTAGTATGATGATGGTGGTGGTGAGGCCAATTTCGGCAGCAATGGGGAGGAAGAAGGAAGAGAGAATTTTTTTTTTGAGATTTGGAGAAGTGAAAGGTTGCATGTATAGGAAAATGAGAAGTGATGATGAGTTATAGGAAAGAGTAAAGTGGGTTTGTGTTTGTGTGTGGGATAGAACAAACCGGCCATTGGCCTAGGGTTTGGGAAAAAAAATATTTTTTTTTTGATTTTTAGTTATAGGTTTTTAAATTAAAGTATAAAGTAAGGTTAATTAAGAAAAGGTAAGGTTTAAGGTAAAAACGCGAGTTTTAGCAAGAAATTTTCGTAAACGCGAAACACAACGGAAAATGAAAATGAGGAAAATTATAATCATCGGGGAATATTATGAGATTATTAAATCACTTAAGATGCGAAGACGGAATAGATTTCTAAATACGGCTCACGCAAAGCTAAGAACGAGAATTTCTTACTAAATCGGGTAAACGTAAAATTAATAACTCGCTTAAAAATGAAAATAGAAATAAAGCTCGGAGTAAATAGTGACCTTAAATACAGAATGTTACACCCTGCTTAAGACCTTGATGAGGACTCGTCGATAGATTTTGAGTCAGAGCTCAAGGTGAGCAGCACGTGAGCTATGCATGCACGACATGTAGAGACGTTAGTTCGTCGCTATTAGAGCTACGTCGACCTATATTGTGGTCACATCTCTGTCTTATTTCGTCATACTATTAAGCCAACGGTTTTGGTTACGAATGTAAGCATTCTTTGCTTGTTCGCAAACTCCGTGTTTAGTGATTCAAGATTTTGTTTCTAAGCGACCCCAAAGTTGAGTCAATTTTTCAAAAACATTGGGCCTTTTACCAACTTCTACCTTGATTTCATGACAGTTCTTGTTTGATGAGTTGTGAAATTATGCTTCAAGTTGCTACATGGCTTAAGACCTTTGAAGAATTCACTCGAGGATAGTTAAGGCTTGGATGTTTGGATGATGTGTTTTGGACACTTTCTACACTCGTAGTATTTCTATGCTATTAGTATCATGCTATGTTTCTAAGCGTACTTTTACCTCAGTCATATTTCGATCTTAATATGACACAAAACTCATTTTTCCCTGCGCCAATTCTGACATTGAATAGGGTATATGACCCTACCGTGCGTATTACAAGTGACTATTTCTCATCCACTAAGTGGATTGCCATCGTTTTCACCGTGGAAACCTGTTACTTAAACGTTTCGTTCTTAAAGACGTTTGATGAGACGGATTACATCATTAGTTTCCTTATGAGCAACTCGCTTTGGAGTGCTACCACTCTAGTTGTTTGGTTGTATGAGCATCGCATAGAAGACTTCTTTTGAGATAAAAGGATTGATACGAGAACGAGAACCTTATACTTGATACTGGTTAATTGTGTAACCATGATAACAAGTTTCGTCCTGGCATTCGTATTTTGAAGATGGTACTTATTTGGAAGAGTAGAAGTCCTTTTGGTAACAAAAATGTAAAGGTGTGATACTTTTTGAACACTTGTTTTTAAAAACATGATGAACTAGTATTTTCAACGGCTACATCGTTTAGTGTCAAATTATAAGGCACATGTAAACATCAAAATTTAGTTGAATATTATTATTCAACCAACATTCGGAAAAATGTTTTTACAAAAAAAGTATATAAATTCATTTTTGACCGGTTTCATTGTGTTTAGTTATTATGACTTCAAATTTTTGAAAAACTTTATTACGACTCAAAATTTCAAAAAATCATTATTTCGACATCATTATATCCGCATTGTACGTAACTTCCCCAGCGTGTTTCCAGAAGATCTATCAAGTTTACCTCCATCTTGCGAAGTAGAGTTTCGCATAGATCTTATTCCTGAAGCTATGCTTGTTGCAAAATCACCTTACCGATTAGCACCTATGGAATTACAAGAGCTATCCAACCAACTTAAGGAGCTCCAAGATAAAGGTTTCATACGACCTAATTCTTTACCTTGGGGAGCTCCAAGAACCGTAAATTCCTAATGAACACAGACTTGGGGAGACGACGTCAATGGGCAATGTATTATTGTTAAAATAGGATGGTTTGTTTCCGTATGCGTACTGACTAACGAGAACTAAACAATCTGACTATCAAGAAACTACTGACCACCTTCCCCAGGATCGAAGACTTGATTTATCAACTACACGGTCAACGTAGTTTTTCGAAAATAACCTTCGAACTTGGCCGGAATTAGACCAATCAGTTGAAAGTAATGCGAAAAAAAGTATATTCCCCGAAAACTGCATTCAGTACGAGGTATGAACATATTTGAATTCACATGGTCATTCCGTTTCGTCTAACTATCGGCGCCGCAGTATTCATGGACCTTATGAACCGTGTATGTAAGCCGTATCTTGACAAGTTTGTCATCGTGTTCATTGATGACATCTTGATATATCCGAAGTATAAGGAGGAGCATGAAGTTCACCTAATGTTGATATTTAAGTTGCTTGAAAAAGAGAAAATTTTCGGGAAATTCTCAAAATGCGAATTCTAGCTACAAGTGGTTCATTTTCTCGGACATGTAGTGAATAGCAAAGGTATACACGTGGATCCCCGCAAAATTGATGCACTAAAAAATTGGAAAACCCCAAAGACCCCAACCAAAATCTGTTCGTTCTTAGGATTGGCAGGATATTATAGGTGATTTATCGCAAATTTCTCGAAGATTGCAAAACCTCTCACCCTGTTGACTAAGAAAAACAAGAAGTTTGAGTGGGGTGATGAGCAGGAGATCACTTTTCTTACATTAAAGGACATGTTGTGTGATGCCCCAATTCTGGCACTTCCTGAAGGCGCATATAATTTTATAGTTTACTATGACGCATCAAACCAAGGTTTTGGTTGCGTTTTGATGCAGAGGAACAATGTAATTGCATACACATCCAGACAGCTCAAAATCCATGAGAAGAACTACACCATTCATGATTTAGAGTTGGGCACAGTAGTATTTGCTCTCAAAACCTGGAGACACTATTTGTATGGAACAAGGAGCGTTATCTACACTGATCATAAGACCCTTCAGCACATTTTTGATAAAAAATAATTAAATATGCGCCAAAGATAATTGATAGAAATTTTCAACGACTATGACTGTGAGATTCGCTACCACCCAGGTAAAGCGAACGTAGTTGCTGATGCATTGAGTAGGAAAGAACGGTTGAAACCGAGACGAGCTCGAGCTATGAGCATGACAATTCACTCTAGCATTAAGGCTAGGATACTGGAAGCTCAGAGCGAAGCTTCCAAAGGCGTCAACACTCCGGCAGAAATGTTGAAAGGATTGGACAAATAGTTTGAGAGAAAAGAAGATGGCGGATTGTATATTGCTGAAAGAATTTGGGTGCCAGTTTATGGCAATTAGAGAACTTTGATAATGTATGAAGCCCATACTACAAAGTATTTTGTACATCCTGGAGCAGACAAGATCTACTATGATCTACGAGACTTATATTGGTGTCCCAGAATGAAGAAGGATATCGCTTTGTATGTTAGTAAGTATTTGACATGCTCTAAAGTCAAAGTAGAGCACCAGAAACCCTCTGGATTACTTCAACAACTGGAGATTCCTGAGTGGAAATAGGAGAATATCACAATGGACTTCATAACCAAGTTACCAAGAACCCGTAGTGGACACGACTTGATTTGGGTCATTGTCGATCGACTGACCAAATCTGCGTATTTCTTAGCCGTCCGTGAAGATTACAAGACAAAAAAGTTGGCAAGACTGTACATCAACGAGATCGTAGCAAGGCACGGTGTGCCTGTGTCAATCAAATCTGATCGTGACAGTTATTTCACATCAAGATTTTGGCAATCACTACAGAAAGCATTAGGAACACAACTAGATCTGAGTATCGCTTACCATCCCCAAACTGATGGCCAAAGTGAGTGTACCATTCAAACATTGGAAGATATGATTAGAGCATGTGAAATTGAATTTGGTGGAAACTGCGATACTCACCTACTATTAGAAGAATTTTCATACAACAACAGTTACCACTCAAGTGTGAAGTGTGCCCCATTTGAAGCATTGTATTAGAGGAAATGTCGAACGCCCATAGCTTAGGCAGAAGTAGGAGAGAGCAAGCTAATTAGACCAAAGATTGTCCAGGAGACTACTATTAAGATTATTCAAATCAAGGAATGACTTATGGATACACGAGATCACAAGAAGAGCTACGCTAATAATCGGCGAAAAACTATTAGAATTCAGTGTTGGCAATAAAGTACTACTCAAAGTATCGCCTTGGAAAGGCGAAGTATGTTTTGGCAAGGGAAGAAAGCTTTCATTGAGATATGTAGGACCGTTCGAGATTCTCGAATGAGTTGATCCTTTAGCTTATCGATTGCGTTTACCACAAGAACTCGTAGGCATTCATGACACGTTTCACATGTCAAACCTAAAGAAATTCCTGGCAGACATAAATCTGCACATACCACTGGAAGAAATCAAGATTGACAACGGACTACATTTTTTTGATGATCCGATTGAGATCATGGACCGTGAGGTCAAGAAACTAAAGAAAAGTCGCATTCCCATCGTAAAAGTTCATTGGAACTCCCGAAGAGGAACATAATTTAATTGAGAACAATAAAGTGAGATGAAGCGCAAGTATCCGCAACTGTTCATGAGCGCTATGTCTTAGGACGAGAAATTGAAATTTCGGGATGAAATTCCCTTTAATAGGGGAATACTGTGACAACTGTCTATTTTGAGGTCAGTAACCGATAGCAAACATACGACATTTTTGACTCCATTAAATTTTTGTTGAGTCACTTTCAAAATGGTCGTGTCATTTTTACTATTAAATTCTTATTTTTTTAGGAACCCTGATTATACGAATGCACCTTCGACCTATGATCCTAGTTAACGGTCTTAACGATTAACGATATGCTCAAAGGTCATTAAAACAATGTTAGTATCCATTAATAAGCATAACTCATTCACTTTTATGAACTTAGGCCACTTCATTCATTATAACTTGCAGGTTTCCCGGTAGACCCGATATTTCGTAAATTTTTACATTTTTGCACTCACGCTTCTTATAATGGACTTAAAACAATTTAGTATGACCTAAGTGTATAAATTAACACTTAACCAACATTATTTAACATATTTTACATTTAACTTATAATATACTACAAATTATACACATAACTATACCTTTTTACATAAAAACTTATACATTTATCATACAAAATATTACTTATACTAACTAAATACCTACAAAACTTAAATAAACATCAAAAAATATGATTTCCTTCTTGCCTTGAGACCCCAAAACCGACCAAGACCACCCCCCTTAACCAATCCCATTCATTGCATCTCTTAACTCCTTTACACAACCAAGAAAAAGCCTTTAATACCCTTACACACTTCCTCCCTTAAACATTTCTTTTACTTACACACATACACACTTATATCTCTCTCTAAAATTAGTTTTTCCTTCCTCCTACACGTCCTTGAGTCATCCACCACATCACGACCATCAACCACCACTCAAAAATCTTGTTTAACACAAGATTAACACTCAAAAAGGCTTGTTTTATCACCCCTAACAAGCTCCTAGATTCATTTTTCATCCAAGGTGTTATTTGAAAGGGGTGTCTCACCTCAGCCTCATCACCCTCTCATCATTATATTAGTGCTCTCATAGGTAAGACAAGGGTACAAAACGGCTTGTGTCTATCTTGTACCCAAAAAGTGCCCATTTTGGCTCAAAGCACATGTTCATCCATTTTCTTTGGATCTAATATATAAAATAAATTAGCTACTGGATAAGTAGTGTTATGAGACTCTTAAAATGATGATTCAATGGTTATAGGATTTTTTGGGTGCTTTGGGGATTCAAATGATAAAACTAGTCACAAAAACATTTATAACACCATGATTTAGAGCTAGATCGGGTGTAAACTTATACATGCAATGGTTTAAAATATTGTAAGGTACCTACTAATTTTTCTTTATAAAAAGGATGTTCACATATTTATAAAATGAGTTCAAGATTTAATTGGGTCATTTTTGCATTTTGGGTTAGTGGTTTGACTTGTTTAGTCAAAGGGAAATTTCAATCAGCCCTCTACTTTATTTTTGTGTCATATTGATTGGAGCATAATTTGATGATAAATAATTTTTTTGACATGATTCCAGAGCCTAAAATCAAGTAATTTGAGTCTAATTTTCAGAAATATAAGCTTTGTAAAAATACGAGGTTGTTTGGTTACTAAAAGTTGCAAATTGGTGAAAGGTATCAAATCTGCCAGAAAATCTCTTTTCAACCCTTATACTAAAATGACCATAAATCATAAACGACGATGAGTCTATCATTGAAACTGATATGGTAGACACTTGAAAGGGTAATTTAGAATCTCCCATTATCCTAACTCATTTACCCTTGATTTAGACCCTTTGATCATTAAAATACTTTTATATGTCTAGATTTCACCATTTTTGGAGTCGGGTATATATGGTAGGGTATAAATCCTTAATAGATTTTAGAAAAATTCATGGACACACCTAAAATATGGAATTTTGACCTGGAGCAGTAGCTTGACCAGAAACTTTGGTTAACTTGGTCAAATAAATACTTAAAGTGACGGGAAATTCGGGACAAATTAGTAGAAATTGTGCTTTGAGATAAAAGTATCTTTTGAAACAAATATGAACACAAGACTTAACAAATGAACCTTAATATTTTATGACCATATCATATAGGATATAATTAGGTATATTTACTTTCCTTAGGTTGCAAGTAGAAGGTTGCGTTTTCGTTTGGGTTGCCTGCTTAGTGTGGGTTGCCGAGAAGTACTATTATCGTTCTAACTTCTATGGTGAGTTTCTCACATTTCCCTTTTTACATGTATTAAATGTTTCGGGGTGGAAATCATGATGTGTCATTTGTTATGCAATTATTTTTACGTAATTAATCTTTTGAGCATATTTGAACTTGAACTTGTTTTGAACGTATGGAACTTGATTTGAACTTGTTGAACTTTGAAAATGTGTTGAACATTGAACTTTGAGCTCGATATGTATGTTGTTTGATGCTTGGAACCCGCCACTACTTTTAACTCATTACCCCCCTCATCGGGATTGAGACTTTAGTACTTAATGATAGCGCTATTAGGAGATTAGCCCTCCTTACTCCCCACACAAGGGTGCATAATACAACTAGAACTTGATTGGATGTTTGGAACGGTTAGGCTGAATACGTTTAAGTAGTGCCTCACATAAACACTATAGCATACATATATGTTGATTTGATTTTGTATTACGTTACTTTATGTAACGGGAACTGTTTTGAAAACTTGAGTTGTTTTGGACTCTCGACTTGTTTGGAAACTGATATCGGTTTGGACAACTATTTTTGATAACTTGCATTGAGTTGCAAACTATTATCGGACATCTACTCTTTTATAAAACTATATTTTGTGTACATAATCCTGAGAGCTCACCAACTATTTTGATAGTTGACCATTTTTATCATGCTTATCAAGTGACATTCTTAAAGTGGAAACTTAGCGCATTTGCATATGGACATGTTCAAGATGTATACTTTCTTCCAAGTTGTTGTCTTTTGGGTCATTAATGTTCGGAAGAAAATAACTATGTTGTCTTTGTACTTTTAAACTCGTACTTGGAAATGTTGTAATTCGGATAACCTTCTTTTATCTTAATTCATGTATGGTGTTTTATCTATCATCTTGTGTGATGTTTATTAATACTTGCATTTCATTGGTATATACACACATTTAATGTTGTCTCATCTAGTGGATGCAATGCATTTTACTACTGATATAGACGCACATGTAATGTTGTCTAAATTCAGTGGGAGCTATGAGCTTATCACATTGTAAGTGGCCTATTTTATTTCTAGCTGGTCTTGAAATAATACATTACTTTTCACATATGAAACATTATAGTTTTTATAAGAATCATTGCATATTATTCTATTAGATAACTTGTCGCTTTTCTGATGTCGATGCCTGAAATGTTATCTATATAATATTTATGCACGATTGCTTATTAAAGAATAAAGTTCTATATATACTTGTAATGCAAATGTGATTTAAGTTTGACTTAAATCAAATCATATCTGTGACATTGTCATATTATTCATACAAACAAATGAAAGCATGGTGGGCTCATAACCCACTAGTCTCAGAATCATAACCTAACTTATAATATGCTCATTTGTTTGTATAAATGCTTGATGTTGTGCCATGCATAAGTGGGAGAAATCTTAATTGTGTGCATGGTACAACACATAACAATATAACTAATGGTTATTCTTAACCGCATGGTAAGAAAGCTAATATTCTCCTAGGACTTATACACCTCGATGTATGTCACCCTACTTAGAACTAGTGTCAAGAAATAATGAATACCTACTTCATTATATTCACTAAAAGGTTTAGCCAATATGATTGTGTCTTCTTGTAAAGACATCAATAAGAAGTATGTAATTAACTTGAAAAGTCTTTTGAAACCAAGAGTTGGCGATCAATAATACTTTATTTAATATGTTTATTTCTTCTTGTAAAGACATAAACATCAGGTCCTTGAATTGTTCAAAGACTTATAAAGTAAGCAATTGACTTGTCATGTCTCCTAGTCACGACATGTACATGAAGTCATTGAAATGTTCAAAGACTTATAACGTAAAGTTAGCCATTAACATGTTATGTCTTCTTGTTAAGACATCTACATAAAGTCCTTGAACTTCTCTAAGACTTCTACATTATAGCATGCATGTGGCTTGAAATTACTGGTAATGCCATTATGTTTTAACAAATGGGCAAGTATGTGAGCAAAAGGGTATTAGGTTATCTAAGGAATTGTGGTACGATCTTACAATCCCATTACTCATAGAATACCACATCGCTATGGTATGTCTAATGTGTAAAATCAAACTCTGTTGATATTGTTTGATTTTTGATAACTTTAACTACCCAAACTCTAATCTTATCAAGTTTAACAAAATTGAGTAAGCCACATGTTTACTTAGTAAGGTTCCAATCAAGAAGGTAATTGAGACACCATCAGGTTATGGGGTGGGAAGACTCCCATTAAGTCTTAACTAAAGTTCTAAATTTGTTAAGATCATGTTAAGCGTGTTATTACAAACTAAAGTCAAGAACTGTCAGCATATATTGTACATCCTAAATGAGAACAATTTTATTGGTGCTCGACTTGCTGCATATTTAGAGAAAGTCTCCTCTTACAAGAAGCAAGAGGAAGCACCTATTTTGGAAAAAGGCTCTTCTTACAAAATCTTTTGAATGTACTACCTAACGACATAATGAATGTTGAGATCTATTCCATGAAAGAAAATCGTTTTTGAAATTTGATTGATCTTTCACCAATCAGCAAGACTAAGAGGTTAAATTGGTTCTTCTATGAGAAGACTAATATCGACAAAAATGTACACACATTTAAACGCACACCTTGTGGTAAAGGTTTTACTCATACTCAAGCGATTGACTATGATTGAAGCTTCTTTTCCTTGCGAGCGTTAAATGAATAAAGATATAATTACCATACTTAATTTCATAAATATGGAATATGGAAATTGGATGTCAAAACTCCTTCTTGAATGATTACCTTTGCGAGGACATTGCGTAATCATAAGGATTTATGAATCCAAATAATCTTTAGAAAGTATGCAAGCTGTATATATCCAAGTATCGATTAGAGCATGCATCTAGGAGCTGGAATATTAAGTTCAAAACAATAATTTAATTTTGATTGAAACAAAGATAACTCCTGAGTACACCTTAAAGATAGTCGGAGCATTATGTTTTGTCTTTCTTATATTTCATATGTTGTCAACATACTAAAAATATCATTTCATCTAAGCTAGTATCGAATTTTTTTGATCATCTTAAAAACTGTGGTATAGTTTTACAGTTAACTCTTCCTAGAACACCAAAACTAAATGGAGTTGCTGAGAGGAGAAATAGAACCCTATTAGACTTGGTTTGATCTATGATGAGTCGAGCAACACTTCTAATAAGCTTCTAGGGTTACACATTAGAGACAACCGCCCATATCTTAAATCTTGTATCCATTAAGAAGGTTTCGAATACACCTTTTGAGATGTGCAAGGGAAAACGTGCTTCCCTTAGGCACATCAAAATCTGGGTTGTGAAGATTACGTTAGACAAGAAGCTCAGAACAAACTAGAAGCCAGATCTGAAAAGTGTCTTTTCATCGGTTATCCAGAAGAGTCATTTGGATATTTGTTTTACAAACCTAGTGATAATGTGGTATTTGTAGCTCAAAGAGGAGTGTTCCTTGAGAGAGAAATGATATCTAAAGAGGACAATGAGAGTAAGATAGACCTTGAAGAAATTCAAGAGTCTGTCGATGAAGAACCTATAGTGAACACTAACACTCAACCAGAGGTGGTAACACGAGTTGTGTCTGATGATAGATCCTTACCCATTAGCAAAACAAGTGGTAGAGTCAGCAAGCCTCCTCAGTTCTACTATGGTTTCCATATTGAAGAGGACAAGATTAGTGATAGTACACTAAGTGAATTGGATGAGCCTGCTAACTACAAGGAAGTAATGGCAAGCCTTGAGGCTGCTAAGTGGAAAGAAACTATGAAAAGAGAGATTTAGTCTATGTATGACAATGATGTTTGGAATTTGGTTGACACTACACTCGGTCTTAAGACGGTGGGATTTAAGTGGATCTTCAAGAAGAAGACATACATTGATGGGAAAGTACACACGTTTAAAGCTAGGTTGGTAGCGAATGGTTATACTCAAACCCACGAGATTGATTATGAGGAAACCTCCTCACCAGTAGCTAAAATAAAGTCAATTAGGATAATGCTTGCCATAGCTGTGTTTCATGATTATGAAATATGGCAGATGGATATCACGACTGCTTTCATTAATGGAAAACTAATAGAGGATGTGTTTATGGCACAACCAGAAGGTTTTGAAAATGCAAAGTATCCTAAAAGAGTGTGCAAACTTTAAAAGGCCATTTATGGACTTAAACAGGCTTATCGTAGCTGGAGTCTCTGCTTCCATGAGAAAGTCACACAGTTTGGATTTTCTAGAAGTGAAGATCAGTCCTGTATATATGTCAAATTCAGTGGAAGTGTTGTAGTCTTCCTGGTATTATATGTGGATGATATACTACTCATAGGAAATGATATCCCAACGTTACAAAGTGTAAAAGATTGGTTAGGGAAATGTTTCGCTATGAAAGATTTGGAAGATGCAGCATATATTCTTGGTATAAAGATTTACAAAGATAGGTCAAAATGTCTTATAAGGCTTAGTCAGGACACGTACTTAGATAAAATTTTAAAAAGATTCAAAATGGAGAATTCTAAGAAAGGGAATTTACCCTTACATCATGGCATAAAGATTAGTAAGGATCTATGTCCGAAATCTGATTAAGAACTGGACAGAATAAGTCGAGTCCCATATGCTTTGACACCCTACTTACCAACGAACCTACAACTGATCAGGTACACTACCCGTTAGTGTTTGTTAATAGGTAAAGTTGGCAAAATATAAACAGTAAAACTTGAATAATAAATTACCTATGCACAACGACCACATCAGCTCCCCTCCAAGTTTAATGAATTTACTAGACAAACAAAAGAGTTAAAGAAACATGTTCATGAATTGGAGATTAAGCTGTCAGGTGATTTTAAATAAATTCCTAACAAGCTAGAGACTTTTACTTCAACTGTCTCAAGTCTTACCACTCAAGTTGTTGAATTGGAGACTCTTCAGTGAGAACTTTTAGCATAATTTCTTTCTGTACCAAACCAAGTATCATCTGTTCAAGCTAAAATCAAAACCTTGGATGCTCTTCCAAGTATGCTCCTCAAAGTCATTGATGTTTTGAACAAGTTTGCTCAGGTCATTGAGTTTGCCTCACACAAAACTAAAGATCCTGGTGTTCCTTTAGCAGTCCCAGCTAGCACTCACCCTGCTGAGGGGAAGAAGAACACACAACATGTCACAATCTCTCAGTTATTCTAAAGAAAAGATGTAAAAGATGCTGAAAGGCTAATCTGAACAATACAATACCAACAAAAACACCTACAACATCAATCATTCCACCAATCATCACAACCACAACAACTCAACTGCAATCTTCTTTTCTCCCAAGTACAAAAGAGCACCTCTTAACCTGAGGGGGAGCTAATCAAGAAAGATAAAAGAAAAGAAGCTATGTCTTCTAAGGATGTTAAAGAAGAGAAAAATGAAAGTGATTCTGATGATGATACAATCAATTTGACTGGTTCTATGGCTGAGTCCTCCAAGAAGAAGAAACTGAAAAGGTTTGTTTTTATAACTGAACAAGGTGACCATGTTCATCTCACTGAAGAACAAATCAAAGAACAGAAGAGGATTGCGGAATCTGTCAAAGGTGATGTGGCCAAACAGGAAGTAGAAGTAAGAAAAGAAGAATGGATTGATTTTCTTGGTGTTGATGTAGTGAAAAAATACTACCAAGCAAAGTTACAGTATTGTTAGGAAAACGAAAAGTGTCGGTCACTTCCATTATATCGTTTGATAGCTCGTATAGTAATATTTGGAACCTAAATTAGGTAAACAGGCCAAGGCCCATGTAAAGCCTACAAGGCCTCCCTTAGCCAGCCCCTTATGTGGTATTTATACCCCTCTCCACACCTTGGAGAGGGTTGGTTGTTCACTTTTCTAATCTAATATTTTCCTTTTTCCTTTCTCTATCTAGAAGTATTCATCCATCCTTTTTCTCTATAGTTCTTTATTAATTTGTGTGTGAGATTAGATAAAACAATATTCTTCACTTGGTATCACGAGCCATGGGGTGATATTGTTTGGTTTTGTGTGTGTTTAGTTTACTTGTCTACTCGTAGTCTTGGTTTGAACCATCACAAAGGATTTTCATCTCTTGTTGGTTTTAAACCATAAAGCTCTTAACTTTCTTCTTTTATTATCTTAGTATAGGGTAGGTGTACAGTCACGGTCCCCGGCGTCCATCCACCAGACACCAAATTCTTTCCCCCGGCAAAACTCAACCACCAAACCCCCTATCTTTTTGTTTGTTTTTTGCGCTTCGAAAAAGGGTTTGGGTAAGAATCTTGATTTCAAATTTTTTTATGTTAAAATCTATAAAGTTTGTGTTTTTAGGGTTCGCATAGTCTTAAAATAACAAGAAGTACAAGTGAATTCAAGTAAAAACGTCAAAAATTATGTTTTTAAGTGATTTGAAGTGTTTGAAGACGGCTTTTTATACACACTATTTGAATTCGGCAATTTATACGTATTGAGTTCGTCGAGTTATACGTGTTTGATTCCGACAATTTATACGTGTTGAATTCGGCGATTTATACGTTTGGGTATACGGCGGTTTATACGTGTGCAGTTCCGGTGATTTATACGTGTGTCAAAGTCGACGATTTATACGTTTTTAGATTCGGCGATTTATACATTTACAAAATCCAGCAATTTATACGTTTACAAAATCCAGCGATTTATACGTTTACAAAATCCAGCGATTTAAACATAGTACAAAATCTAGCGATTTATACATCATCAATATCCAACGATTTATACCGTTTTCAATACAGCGATTTATACCATTCTTCTAAAAGGTGATTTATACATCTTTCTTAGGACGAATTATACGTTACACTTGGGTGACTTATACACTTATCTTTGGAGATTTATACCTTATTTCCTTGGAGATTTATTGTAAAATCCCGTAAAGTATTCAATTATTTTCTCGGTTTTATCAAGAATTGTAAAATCCCGTGTAATTTTAGACTCATTCACTTAAAACAAACAATAATTTAACACAACAACCTCTTATCACTGAACAATCAAAACATTATCTACTCTCATTTTATCACATCTAAAATCAAACATGGATTCAATAATTCCACTTGGACAAAAGAATACCCTTGCTGAGTACATGATACTCTCTGGTGCTGACAATCGTCCACCAATATTGGACAAAGACTTGTATGATTCTTGGAAAAGTAGAATGGAATTATACAAGCAAAACAGAGAGCACGAAAGAATGATACTTGAATCAGTTGAAAATGGTCCACTCATTTGGCCTACGATTGAAGAAAATAGGGTGATCAGGATAAAGAAATTTGTTGAATTGTCTACTACTGAGAAAATTCAAGCTGATTGTGATATGAAGGAAACTAATATCATTCTTCAAGGTCTACCAGATGATATCTATTCACTTGTTAATCGTCACAAAGTTGCCAAGGATCTATGGGAAAGAGTTCAACTACTAATGCAAGGTACCTTATTGACAAAGCAGGAAATGGAGTGTAAACTGTATGATGCATTTGATAAGTTTACTCACATCAAGGGGGAATCACTTCATAAGTATTACTTGAGATTTACTCAGCTGATCAATGACATGAACATTTACAATATGAAATTGGAACAATTTTAAGTAAATACCAAATTCTTAAATAATCTCCTACCTGAATGGAGTAAGTTTGTGACTGATGTCAAGCTTGTAAAAGATTTGCATACTACTAACTATGATCAGCTTCATACATATCTTGAACAACACGAGCTCCATGCAAATGAAGTACGTATTATGCGTGAACGCAATCAAGATCCACTTGCATTAGTTTCTAACCATCAGATGACACCATCTCACTTCAATGCTTATCAATACCCATACATCAATCCTCAGTTCCAACAATAGTTTTCACCATCTCAGTCTCCTCATCATAGATCAATTCCTCCCACAAAACATTACTAAACTACTTATCCATCCACACCTCTTTTAATTTCTCATCCGTCAACACCGTATCCAAATGCTTACTCATCTACCGTTCATCAAGAGGCTTGTACACAACCACCATCTGTTCCTCAAATTGAATATACTGTCTCCATGGTTAATCAACAAACACATATGGCTGAATTTCCTCAGATAGACTCTGGTCTAGCAGTTCCTGTGTTTAAGCAAAGAGATGACCCCATTGATGCCATTAACAAAATGATGTCATTTTTGTCTATAGTCGTCACATCTTGTTTTCCATTTACCAACAATCAGCTAAGAAACTCATCCAATCCAAGACAACAAGCAACTATTCATGATGGATGGGTGACTATTCAACCACTTCAAGGGAGATAAAATTCTTATGCTGCTGGCACTTCAGGAACAAGAGCTAATACTTCAGGACCAGGAATGAATTATTCAGGTCAACAAAGGGTTGTAAAGTGTTTTAACTGCCAAGGGGAAGGTCACATGGCAAGACAATGCACAAAGCCAAAGAGGAAAAGAGATGCTACGTGGTTCAAGGATAAAGTTCTATTGGTCGAGGCTCAATGAAAGGGTAAAGTTCTGAATAAGGAAGAATTGGAATTCTTGGCAGTCCCTGGTGTTGCAGAAGGTCCAGTTACACAGTCGGTCATTACACACAATGCAGCTTATCAAGCCGATGATTTAGATGCGTATGATTTTGACTGTGATGAGATCTCTACAGCCAAAGCAGTTCTTATGGCCAATTTGTCTAGTTACGGTTTATATATTCTCTCTGAGGTACCATACTCTGATAACACTCATAATGATATGCTAAATCAAAGTGTGCAAGAGATGCTGTTTTCTGAACAAACACATCTTGTGAATTATCCAGAGAATGAGATAACTAGTGATAGGAATATCATTCCTTACTCTCAGTATCTACTTGAAACACAAAATGCAGCTGTCCAGGATACAAATTCTTCTACATAACAAGATGTTATGATATTATATATGTTTGAACAACTGTCAAATCAAGTAACTAATTGTAATAAGGTCAATGAGGACAATCTAATTTCTAATAAAACCCTATCTGCTGAGCTTGAAAGATACAAAGAACGGGTAAAATTTCTAGAAGAAAGACAAAATGTGGATTTAGGTACTAGAGAAAAATAGATAATTGATGATATAATTCGAGATAAAGATTCACAGTTTGCGGATTTTGAAAAGGAAATTAACTCTCTTAAACAAACTCTTTCTGAACAATTAAAAGAAAAAGAATCGTTAACAAAAACATTTAATGTTTTCAAAAATGAATCCAAGGAAAAAGAAGCTAGCAATTGATAAAGAGATTGCTTTGGAAAAGTGATGTGTCGTTGTGTGGTGTATATTTTTAGGATTCAAGTTTT
This sequence comes from Tanacetum coccineum, assembly GCA_026074375.1. NCBI lineage: Eukaryota > Viridiplantae > Streptophyta > Magnoliopsida > Asterales > Asteraceae > Tanacetum > Tanacetum coccineum. The sequence continues at coordinate 20,494 of BQNB010008342.1, read as the reverse complement.
AAATTTATATTTTGCCGACTAAACCAAAAACAACACTTTAACAGGCTGTGTACCCAATCGGTAGTAGTTTTGTGGTAAGTAGGGTGTCAAACACTTGAAGCGATGTTAAATCTATCAATTTGTTAATATCTTGGTTATCTAATCTATGTTAATTTTATTCTATTCTAAACCTATGTCAGTCCGAATCCTAATTCTAATGGGTAAAAAGGGGGTTTCAGCCTAAGAGACTGGCACAGTTTGGTTGGTGACTACAATCAATTCAAGGCACTTTAACCCACACAAGCAAATTAACAAAAGATAAAAGAGCGGTCAAGCCAAATATAAGAAAACCATATTAACCATTATTAATCCGATTAGAACGTTGGTTTGTTTATTAAGTGCAATGATTTCTTCTCTCGAGGTGGCATATCATTCTTAAGACTTAGGCGTTACATCATCCTAAGACCTAGACACATTAATTCTGTCATAATTAAAGCATCCGCATAAAGCATCCTTATTTGCTTATAATAATCTATCTTAGGGATTCAAGCAATGGTGATCTTGTTAAACCCTAGCTCATAGAGACTTTACCCACTTACTGTTTAATGGCAATTTATACACTAGTTCACTAAACCAAAGGCAATATCCGATTAACATCGCTTCAAGTGTTCGACAAAACAGCAGCTTACGCCGTAACCATGAAGATCCACAAATATGGAATGAAGATCACGTGTATATGGAAGTTATATGAAGTTTACAGCGTAACACCATATCTGGTTACGCCGTAACAGCTGCTTAATTATAGAATGCCATGTAAGTTGGTTATGGCATAACACCTTTACTGGTTACGCCATAACATGTTCGATATCTATAAATAGAGGCCTCATTCAAGCTATTCCGACATCACTTCCTCCACAGCCAATTGGAGAGGCGATAAAGGCTTCCAACCTTCAAAGAATTCCACCTGGAGTCCAAGGGAGATCACACTTTACTTACTTTTTGTATTTAATTGTTCAAATTACGAATCCTATAAGAATTATGAGTTTTCAATATATGATTTCTTCTATCTCTTATTGTGTTTCCGTTACCATGAGCGGCTAAGCACTTAAAGTGCTGGCCTAGTTATGAATTTACTTTTGTTATGATTGTTTCCTGTTAAATTATGGTTTCATTAGATATTCCTTGACTATCGTGTAACCCTGGGTTTTGGTAGTACGGGTGGTTTGGACCTAGCTTGCCCCACTAATAGATTACCTTGTCATGGTGGGATCCAATGGGTACTAGGGAGGATCACTAACTCTTTACCTGGTGTAGGAACTGACCGGTCACCGCACAAATCACTCGATACTTAAAAAGCACAAGAACTCTTTTAGAGGGGGTTAATAATCTTAATAGGTTATTAGATATGTTTTGGGAATAGTTGGGATTAATCACTGCAACCTGGATAACCTACCTCCCAGACGATTCGGGACTGATTCGGAATCGCAGGAAGTATAGGATAGACTGCATATGCACATTCAGGTCTATCGACCTTAGAAACCAGTAATGAAACCATAGTTTGACATTGCACAGGAAATTGTCTTCGTAACAATAGTAATGAAGTAACTAGGTTAGCACATTTTCTCTCTTGATATCTCATATCCTTTTAATTTCAGTTATTTATTTTATTGTATTGTTTTTCTATTTTCTTCAATTAAAATCAAAAACCATTTTCAAAACGTGACATTTCAAATTAAAACTAATTACACCTTAGCTCTTGGGACGACCTCGGATTTACCATTCTATACTAACCATGATCGGGTTCTCTGCCCGTTAGTGCGTTGTTAGGTAGATCGATTTTTATAAATTTAAAACTTGATAAAAATATATTTTAAAAGAAAATACGCATCAATCAGCTTCGTCGTCCTTAGTGAGCTTCATCTTCGTTGACATTGGCGTCTTGGTTGGTTTAGAATCTTCTAACCCGAGCTTCTTTAACCTCCTTGGTGTACTTAGATTGATTGAAAAATATTTCGTCTTCCATTTGTTTTATTTGAAGACCCAAGAAGAAGTTCAACTCCCCCGTCATACTCATTTCAAACTCGTCGTGCATGATTTTCGCAAAATCATCACACAAGTTTTGACTCGTAGAACCAAATATGATGTCGTCGACATATATTTGAACAATGATAAGATGTGACTTTGATTTCTTAGTAAAAAGTGTGTTATCGACCATTCCCATTGAATACTCGTGTTTTATCAAAAAATGCTTGTAGTCTATCTTACCAAGTCTTAGGAGCTTGTTTAAGACCATACAAAGCCTTTTTAAGTTTATAAACATAATTTAGTTTTTGAAAATCAATGAACCCCGGAGGTTGAGCAACGTAAACCTCTTTGTTTATAAAACCATTTAGAAAAGCACTTTTTACATCCATTTGGTATAATTTAAAATCATTTGCACAAGCAATAGCAAATAAAAAGTAATTCTAAAATTGACTCTACATAGATACCGGAGCGGTTTGTTTCTTCATAATCTATACCTTCTTGTTTAATTTTATCCTTGTTCCACTAACTATCCTTGTTTCTAGATACTATACATTTTCATCTAAATTTATTTCTAAAGGACCCTTTTTGTTCTATGACTTGACTTGACTTATGGGTAGAGAGGACCTAAATCACCCAACATAATTAGCTACAAATAATTTAGTTCCTTTCTTGATAGCTACAAACCCAACTTTCATCCTTTTAATGTCTCATTAACATCTTTGGGTTCTATGGTGGATATAAAACAAAAGAAATTACTATGATCTTGGGCTTGAGATCTTAAGGTTCTTTGATTAAGATTTCCTATGACTTGATCTAGTGGATGATTCTTGGACTCCTTAATGTTAACGACTTCGTCAACTTCTATCGACTCATCTTCTTCATTATTATTATTTACTACTTTAGTATTATTTTTAATAGCTTCTTCTTCACCAACATCATCATCAACCAATGGTGATAATTTGGTAGGAGGAGGGCTTTCATCGAATGTCACGTTGAGTGATTCTTCGACTTTCATTGTATGTTTATTTAACACTATATAGGCTTTACTATTTTGAGAATATCCTAGAAAAACACCTTCGTATGACTTCGGGTCAAACTTGGTTAGATAGTCTTTAGTATTTAAAACGAAGCACTTGCTTCCAAATACTTTGAAATATTCTAAAGAGGGTTTCCTACCTCTAAATATTTCATAAGGGGTTTTTCCTAATATTGGTCGAATTAATATTCTATTTAGTATATAAGTTGACGTATCAACGGCATTGTACCAAAACTTTTATGGAATGGATTGTTCGTTAAGCATAGTCCTAGACATCTCTTGTAAAGTTCTATTCTTTCTTTCTACTACCTCATTTGATTGCGGAGTACGTGGAGCTGAGAAGTTATGAGTAATGCCTTGTGCATCACAAAAAGCTCCGAATTGTACTTCATTATCAAATTCCCGACCATGATCCGTTCTAATAGCTACTATAGAACTACCTAGTTGGTTTTGAATTTTCCTACTTAATATTCCAAATTTCTCAAAAGCTTTATTTTTAGTTTTTAAGAAATCTTATCCATGATATACTAGAATAATTAATATTTCATACTACTAAGGTGTATAAATTACCTCCATAGTTTTTAATTGCCGACGGACCAAATAAGTCCATATGTAATAATTCTAAACATCTTTTAGTGGAAACCATATTTTTAGCTTTATAACTTGCACGAGCTTGCTTCCTAATTTTGCAAGCATCATAAAAATGTTTATCATATTTTAGCTCAGGTAAGTTTCTAACTAATTCTTTAGATGGCAAAGATTGAATTAAACGCATGTTTGTGTGACCAAGTCTTCTATGTCATAAGGTAGAGTTATCCACTACCGTGGCGAGACACAATTTGTCTTGAGACTTATTTCCTAATTTCATTACGTATAAACCATTTTTCCTAATTACGTTTCCTATGATTTTACCATTTTTAATTATTTCACTACCTTCTTCTGTGAATAAGACTCTACACTTATTGTCATAAATTTGACCGACACTAAGTAAGTTAAATGCTAAATTATCTATGTGTTCTACATTATATATAGTAAGAGAATTATTTGAGATCGTACCTTTGCCTATGATATTTCCTTTTAAGTTACTTCCAGAGACAATATTACCTCCGTCGTATGCTTTGTAGGTAGAGAATAGACTTTTGTTACTGGTCATATGTTTGGAGCAACCACTATCTTTAATCCATTCATTCGGTTCCAAGCATGTTCTCAAGCATACTGATAAGTGTAAAATACACATATCCGTTATTACCAAAAATGACCCTAAATGACCCAAAACAGACTAAAAATAGCAAAAATATACTTGTTTTTGTGTTTTGTGTGTGCATGTATGGATATATAAAAAATCACAAGAAAACCACCAAAAAACGGGCAAACACGAACACGAGAACGGAAGAGCGTGCAAGAGCCGGAAGCCAAAGTCTAAAAGTCAACCCTGGTCAAACCTCAGTCAACCATAAAAGGACAAAATCCCCAAAATATTCCATTTCAGTCCCTCAAGTTTTCAGAAATTACACAAATGATCCCTAAAAGCTAAATGGGCCTTAAAGTTACCTAAAACCCTACCCGGATACAAGGCCCATTACAAAAGCCCAAAACCTTAGCCCATCACCTATTTTATAAAACCACATGGACCATTGTTGTCATTTCTAAAAGATCTTTTACACTACACCTGCTATTAAAACAAAGACAGGGACCAAAAGTGAAAATACCCTAACTTTTACCCCTATTTTACCCAATTCAGTTAAAAATGAAAAAAGGCGCCAAGAACGTATACTGTTCATCCATCGTCCCAAGTTTCACCACACAGTCAAATCAAGGGGTAAATGTCAATCAAGGGGTACAAATGACAATTAAAGGTCCCTAATTTATGTTGGCAAGGAGAAATTAGTCAAATCAAAGGCCCTCATTAGCTCTCTATCAAGCAATGCCCCGTTGGATTTAGTGAAAGCATAAAGGGAATGGAAATTTGTACTAGCTACACACTCAGAAGAAGCACAAGGTATCTTAACACGGATTGCCACGCTGGCAATCCGTGTAAGCTCTGATTTGATCTAACGGTGGATAAGAGGGATTCAATGATTGAAAGATGATCAAGGGTTGATGTTGACAGGAGCGTCTAACAGAAATCAAGGCCTAGAAGGTTCAGCAAGAGGCTATAAATAGGCCCTCACTCACACACAATATCATCTTCTTTTTCCCGTTTTTACCTAGTAGTAAGCTTAGTAGATTTTAGCTTAAATTAGCTTATTGTAATTTCCTTTAAAATTCAGTTGTAACTTTCTTTTGATAATGTAATCAAGTTTTATTTTAATGAAATCTAGTTTTGCTTTTAAATAATCTGTCATAAGCATTTTTATTTTTCACTCATAAGTTTTCAATTCTTCTCAAATGTTAAGCTATTGATCTAATAAGCTCATATAAGCTCTTACTAGTCTATAAGCTAGTAATTGAGCTTAAACTTACCTTAATCATATTTTAATTCTTAAAATCAGCTTAAAACCTTATTACCTTTGCTTAAATGGATTTTGGCTTATGGAAGGGGAGTCAATTGTGGAAGGACTCCCATGCCTTTTTGCATCTATAGATTTCAGAATCTTTTTCCATGACAAGTTCATGTACTTTTAGATTGCCGATAAGCTCGTCTAGAGCTAGTGATGATGAATCTTTTGATTCTTCAATCGCCGTGACCTTTGCTCTCCATTTAGGATGTAGAGCCCTAAGAAACTTCCTAACATATTTCTTGCTAGAAAAACCTTCATCAAGAGCTTTAAGACTAGTAATAATAGTGTTAAATCTAGCAAAACCGCTATCAATAGATTCTTCTTCAAGGATAGAAATTGTTCATATTGTTGAACAAGATGATCAATTTTATTATCCTTTACTTGGCTATTACCTTGATGTTGATTAACAACGATTGCCATATATCTTTTAGCCTTTACACATAAAAAATCTTTCGTATTCCTTTTTAGGTAAAGCATTATAAAGAACCATTTTAGCTTCATAATTTTTAGCAAGTTTATTTTAATATCGTCGGATTGTTCTTCAAAGGGAACAACCTCTAAAACTTGGGTAACTTCATTTTTGGCAACCGGTGGAAAATCACCATTCAAGATAATATGCCAAAGATCTAAATCTTTTGCTTTCACATAAGTTTCAAATCTATTTTTCCAATATATAAAATGATCACTTTCAAAAAGAGGTGGTCTTTGCATAGATTGCCCTTCTAGATATTTATCCGAATCCATAGATCGATTCAAGCTTTAATGTACAATATACGTTAAAGATCTTGGGTGACCTTGGCTTCTGATACCAATTGTGGAAACTAGAAGGGGGGTTGAATAGTTTTTACCGTTTTAAAATTAAAACTTAGATTGTCAACTTATGTGAACTCAAGAGATATACACAAGTGTATATGATAGCGATGCAATAAGTAAATAAGTAATCTACGAAGTATGAACAAGTAAAGATAAGAAAGATCAAACCGATGACACAATGATTTATAGTGGTTCGGCTACGAAGCTCCTCTTCGCCCTACTCCACTCCCCAAGTACCCAACTTGAGAGTTATCTTCACTATGTCAACAAGCTCCCTTTAGGCGGAGAAAACCGTACACGTCGCTTACACTTTTTTCGGTACTAAGCTAAATACCGAGTTCTACTTCGAGATAGAACCAATCTAACACACTATGTATTTTATGGCCTAAATACTAACCTATCATACACATATGATATACACAACACACAACACAAGATATACAAGATGAATGATTATCACAATCGTGATGACACAACTAAACTATTAACACTTGAAGCTTGACGTCTTCGTAAGTGTTCTTCACTAAAGAGTGGAATGAGTTGATCACTTGTAATGGATTATGTAACAAGTATAATGATCAAAGAATATGAAAAAGATAAAAGATATGTGTAAAAATATTTGTCAAGAGTTGTCTTCAAATGAAGACTTAAGGTTGCTATTTATAGGCAACACTTTGAAATTCAAATGCTGGCCCAGACAGCTGTTCGCTGCGACCCACGGATCCACCGTAGCTGGATCCGTCCCGTGTATTTGGTGGATCCGTTGGGGGAGCTGGGACAGCCTTTGTCATTTTGTGATTAACCCCAAATCTATACAAAATATTGTTTTGTACTTAATAAAACTAGTTTATTAGATTCTTCTAGAACAAAATATTTCTTATCACCAATAAGGAAAGATCTTCTAGATTTGGGAAGATTTGGAAAGATTTGGAAAGATTGTTTCCACTTATGGTTAATCTTATTTTGTCTTACATGATTAATATAACTAGCTTATAATTAATCATGTGTTAACTTAAATCATTTGATTAGAAAAGCTTTATGCAAATGATAATATTTTTCTTTGATCATTAACTATGTTTAATAATGTCATATTCATACCTTAAGTGATTTGTCGTCGTCAAGTAAACTTTCGACTAAATAACTTGTTTACGTAAACTTTTACGTAGTATGACGTTATATTTGTTATTATCAAAACATGAAGATCATTAAATATAAATATCGTTTTTGCGCGAATATTTGTATTAACAGCGTCTTCTTTTAATTTTCATCGTTTAGTTAAATCGCGTAAACTAAAAATCAACATTCAACGTAGACGGACATCAAACAAATAAAAGTTTACGTCAAGCAAGTGTTATATAATTATTACAAATATAATTATTAACTTTTCATATTTTATTTTTATTAGTTACGTAAAACGTCTACGTTTTGCAATAAATTACATTCATGCATACACGGAAGCACCAATACCCATCTATACTCTAACAAATACCCACTCTTATACCCAATATATAAATTTTTATAAAAATTCTCCCTAATAACCACTTTGGCCGTCCCTTTTTATAACACACACAAATAATACATAATCCTCCACTAAGGTCACTTCACATTAATCACCATCTTTTATTTAACCACCAAGTTCTTTAACTATGGGATAACCAAGTTCATTTGTCCTCTCCTTGTACTCTTAGACATGCCTCCTCCTAGGGAGGAGGAGAGCACTTGTACTCTTGTCCTTAAACCACTTCTAAATCCATGGTTTGGTATAATACTTGCATTATAAAAGGAAGCACATTGTAAGACTTTCTCATACATGTCAACTAGCTAAATAATCTAATTTTCTCTCCCATTTCTCTCTTAAATGCTCTCGGCTCAAATAAGGGTAACAAAACAATTCATAGTTTTTGTTTTAGCAATATTAAAAGCATACAAGTATTATTATGGTTAATATCTAAGATATATCAAGGGTATTTCAAAGCTAGGGTTTCATTTAATCAAGGGTTTACAAGAAGGAAAATTAGGGTTTTCTAATAAGGATTTTGGGTTGAAGATCTAAGTTAGATTTGTGTTCTCCCTTCATTCATTCATACAACGTCCATCATAAACTCTACACTTTCATAATTACTTCTTTTATACACTTACATAATTTTTATATTGTTAAATCACCACTTAGTTAATATTTTATAAAATTTATGAAATGAAACAAGTTTATACCTATTCAAGTAAACATATGTTTATGGTAGAAATATGTTAAACATATATTAGAGTGCAAAAACATCTCTTATTTGACATATTACAAGTATTAGTTAAATTAATGGTTATAATTTACTTATATAGATCTATAAATAAATAATTGATGAGAACACTTTATATGAACTTTTTGACATATCATGATAGACACAAATTAGAGGACTTAAAGTACACTAATAATGTGGTGTTAGTTAATTTAAAAGGCTTGTACAAAATAAAGTTATAAAAACAAATTTTATAACATATATATATTCGGATAGTTTGTAGGTCCTGTAAAGATACAAGTTTTTATAAAATATAAAGGCTTAAGATTCTAATAGTACATTTCAATATGATTACGTGTATATAAGGAACTCAAAAAACGGAGCTATAATAAAGAGATATGAATTTTGCAAGATTTCAATAATTAAATGTATAAAAATAATTTTATACAAACACAGTTTGAATTTACCGTTTTGGTACAGATTTTTATAAAATCTGTAAATATTTTATTTTGATAGATTACCTCGATACGATTTCGTAAGTATAAAGAACACGTAAAACGGAGTTAAAACGAATAAGTTATGAATTTTTAAAGATTTCGAAACAATATATATATTTCACAAAGCTGCGGAAAAGCTGTGAACTTTGAAATCGGTCATTTTGAAGACTTTGGGTCCGATTCGGCCAAAGTATAAAACTACAAAGTTGTTCGGAATGACGTTTTACTATAAATATCAAGCTTTCGGAGACTAGGAGTGTATAGATATTTAACTAGAAATTATAAAAGTTAGTAAACTTTCATAAATAATTTTCTGCACTTTTATTATAAATACATAAAGCTGATTGAAATATAAAATAAGCTTTACAAGTGTTTTCGGGCCCGTTTAGGCTATAAAAACCTTAAGAAACAATGTAGTATTATTTGCATAATATTTATACATGTTTTAACTTTATAAATATTATTTTATAAAACAATTAAACTATTTATATAATATTATTGTATAAATAATGAAATACTAAATCAAGCGGGACGACTATAATTTATTTTCTAACTATTGGAAAAATATTTCGGAAGTACATACTTGGTCACTTATTTTCAAACGTTGATTCGACACTTACATACTAAACAAAAACTATTAAGTGATGATATAACTCTATAATATACATTGTTGTATTTATATTAAATACATTGCACTCACACGACCTATAATTAATTAGATTGCATTTCTGGCTATTTGTGACGTCATTCTTTGTTGATTATTGCTACATTCGATACCTTCATTTGAGGTGAGTTTATAGCCCCATGTTTTACTCGTTTTACATATACTTTAACACTTTTTGGGATGAGAATACATGCGCATTTACAAATTGTTACATACTTGACTTCGTAACTTGTTTACATACACGTTTACAAAATCATTATTTTTAGACGCAAGTACATTACTTTACTTTTGAAATGATTACGGATTAGCTTAAGTGGCATGAACTGTTAATTATGATTGGTAGGCGCAAATGTTATAAAATAGATCTATTTGGGCGTGATAACCCCATTTAGGTGAGTAGCTCTCACTAGTTTGACGGATTGGACTAACGAACGTATACCATGTCGGAGCATTGAACGACATTTACTTGAATACTTACAGAAAAGATTGGCATACATTACAAGTCCGAGCCTCAGTATCATGAACTTAGTGTAATCGTAATCACATTTTCGTGACTATTGTATGTGTTACAATGGTCACACACACTTTATGAATCTTTGATTTCCAACATTCATTCTTACCTTTTGTGACTAATATAAGGATTGAAATGGTCATACGCACTTTACAAATCTTTGATTTTCAACATTTATAATTACATTTTTGTGACTATTATAAGGATTGAAATGGTCATACGCACTTTACAAATCTTTGATTTCCAACATTTATACTTACATTTTATGACAATTATAAAGATTGAAATGGTCACACACACTTTATAAACCTTTGATTTCAACATCTATACTTACATTTTTGTGACTATTATAATGATTAAAATGGTCATACATGCTTTACAAATCTTTGATCCAACATTTACATTTACATAAACCTATAAACTCATCAAATTTATGTTGATACTTTTAAGCATGTATTTCTCAGGTGAACAAGCTACTTGACATAACTGATGTGCATTGGAGTCCAAACTTTACAATATTACTTTTCAAATGACACATTTAGAGGTCGTTCTCTCATATCTTGTGTAATGGTATTAGGAAGTAACGCTCCCGGACATAATTCCGCTGCGACCCATTTTGGGGTGACAATACTAAGCTAAATATCGAGTCCTACTTCGAGGTAGAACCAACCTAGCGTCGCTTACACTTTTTCTGGTACAAAGCTAGATACCGAGTCCTTCTTCGGGTACAACCAAACCCATGTGCATACACACTACTTGCTTACTTACTTACGTAACTTATATATATATATATATATATATATATATATACTATAGTAATATATATAATATATATATTAATATAACTTACCCTACATTGCGTTATATTTTACACTTATTTATATAAAGAGTTTATTTATTTTAATACTAGAACATTTCATAAGGCAAAGTAATAATATAACTCGTATGCCCTGAACATTAACCTAAACATTATTTGATCTTAATATGATATTTTAACCATCATTCATTTATGCATGATGCATTCCATTTTCGCCATGATTACCTTCGCATCCTTGCCATGAGTGCATATTCATTACCATACATCATACTTTGCAATCACTTACATCCATACTACAACGCATCTTGTATGGTTTCTGTGTATAAAGGGCGATTATAAAAACTTTTGTTGGTCAGGTTATGTGTTGCGCCTACTAATTCACCATTCCTGCTGATTCCTCGAGGGGGAATATTCGGAATTACGATTGACATCGGCGTGGATGTGATCCACGCCAGTACCTCGCCCACTTTAGCTGATTTTTCCTGCAAGCGATTGTTGTGAGGACATATCCCCAACACGGGAGGCAATACGGGGCAATACATGAGCCTGTTTGCTAAGGTGTTCATACAGGAGTAGCAGACATCTTTAGAGAGATAGGTAATATTCGGCGAGGTAGAGCAAGCTTCTCATCGTGCTACGATTAGGACATATAGAGCATACGAGACGCGTTTTACTTCGTAACCATGAGAGACTGGCTCGCATTGAGATTGAGCATTGACAGCTTCCTTTTTACCATATATAAATATAAATAAATATATAAATATATATAACAAATAGGATAATATCAATGATAGTAGTATAGTAAACCGGAAGTATCGGTTTCTCACTTCGTTATCCACAAAGTTTAAAACCGGACCCGGGTCGTTCTTCCCGACGAGGCGTGAATTTGAAAATCGAGTGTCTGTTTGTGAACAATGCTTGAATGGGAAAGATATGGGTTTGATTTTCTAAAACTACGAATAATATGCAAAAACGAATAAAAGAAAACCCTAAACAAAAGCAATTTAAGAAAAACGCGAAAACGGGAATTTAAACCTAAAACTACGGGAAAGCATAAAAAGGCAAATGATTATCTTAAAATTCTACGGGAAGCATAAATTAGGCATAAAAATGAAATCCTAAGTCTACGGGAGCATAAAATCAAGGCAATTTGGCTTAAATTACAAAAACGAGAACGGAAATTAAAAACGAACGTGACTAAAAACCTAAAACATGAAATATTAATCCTAAAGTGAATTTTTTTACTTTTCCTAATATTAATTGACTAAAAAGTAAGAATAAAGAAAACTAGAACGAAAACGGAGTTAAATTAAGTTCAAAAACGAGAAAACGAAAATCGGGCCCGAAACCCGTTCTTTAAAAATTAAAATTTTGCAAAAATGACCCTACGAAAGTTTTTCTATTTTTCCTAGATGCAAAATGATAAAATAAAATTTTATAAAAAAGAAAAATATTTTTTTGATTTTTATTTAATTTATTATAATTAAAAAACAGTTTAAAAGAAAATAAATGATAAAAAATAGTAAACAAAATGGGAAAAATCCCAAAAAATACAGAAAAGTAGTTTAAAGTGTACTGGATTTAGGAAAAATAAAAGCTAGAAAAGTGGGCTTATAAATAAGCCGAAATAAGCTGAAAAACGCTATGGGCTTAATGGGCTAAAAATCCCTTATAAAATTGATTTTTGCACTCTCTACCACGGATTGAGCTATTGAGCATACGTAGCGAGTGATTATAAAATTTTTGGTTGATTTAGGGTTGCAGGTCCCAAGTTATCGAGCCTGCTCACGTTGGGACTCCCCCCCCCCCAAATCACCAACAATTTTTGATTTTCATTTTTTTTACAACTTTTTAAACAAGCTAAAAATAAGCAACTTTAAAAAAGACAAAAAATTTAACAACTAACAAATAAGCACGAAATAAGCTGAATAAGGTGGCAATTATGCTTATTTACACTAAGACAAAAAAATGCTTAACTGTTAAACTAACTAGGGGCAAAATAAGCTAAGGAAATGTCAAATAAGCAAACACTAGGGCTGCCTAATCCTAATAAGCAGATCTACACTAAAATAAGCACAAAAATATAAGCAAAATGCAAGAAAAATAATCAAATGGAAGGGCAGATTACACTATACTAAACTAAGGCAAAAGAGCACTAAGCTATTAGGAAACTTAAAGGGAAAAATAAGCTAAGGCAAAGGAAACTAAGCTAAGGCAGAAGGTTATCCTAACCTAAATAAGCTAACAACAACTAAAATAAGCCAAAAGTAATAAGCAAATAAGCCAGAAAACCTAAATAAGCTAAGGGTCCAAACTGGCAGACCAAACAGTCAAAGTGGGCTCTTTGAGCTTAAAAATAAGCTACCTAGAGGGGGTCCTAAGCTTAAGGCTTCCTAGGGCTTATAAATTGGCTTATGGGGAATCTATAAATGCAAAGAAAATAAATTTTTGACTAAAAATAAGCTACATAAAGAGGCTGCAAATATTGACTTTTGCACCAGGGGAGATTTTATAAGTTTCTAAGGGCTAAAAAGTGAGCTTAGAAATAAGCTTGCAAATAAGCTCAGGACAGAAAAATAACTTAAAACAGATTAAGAGTGACTCAAAATAAACTTGTATGCAAAAAATTAGAGACTAAAAACAAAAATAACCATCTGAATTTGAGGAATGAAAATTGGCAGTTTTTACACAAAAGAAAACTTAACAAAAATTTGACAGTTTTGTAAAAGATACAAGGAGACCAAAAAGATTGATTCCACTCAACTTAGACACTATAAAAGACACACACACAAGGACTAAAAACTGGTTTGGAAAGCTTATTCAAAAGAAGTGCTTAAAACTCATTCTGTCACAATAAGTTTGCACAAACTCTTAAGAAAAACTTTAAAACAGGAATTAATCCCTTGACACTATGAAAAACAGATTAAGACTCACTCAAAAAGGGTTTCCAAATATGACAATTGAGACCCAAAGGTTTTTAAAACAATTTTGACCCGTTTTTAATCCTTGTGCCAAACACTCCTTTATTTTTATGATTTTGCTTTTTAAACTGATTGTAAACTAAAACATATAAGATTTTTATTAAAACTTATTTAAAATGACTAAATGAAGGATTTAAAACAGATTTTAACTATTAAAAAGCACCAAGCCAATAAGCTAGAGCTTATTGGCTTTTGACTGAAAAACTAATATAAGCTGGGATTTTGCAAAACAAGACATCAAGTAAGCAAGACAAGCAGTTATAAGCAGATTCAATAAGCACACATAAGACATAAATAAGCACAAAATAAGCTGGATTGAGATAAGCAATAAAAGACAGATTTACATAACATTCAAACTTAAATTTTCATTCAAATTTTAAAAGGTTACAAGGTTTTTTAAATGTAAAGACAGAAATTAAAAGGCATAAAACATAATTAAAAACATTAAAAATTTAAAACTACTCCTACATAAGTCTTCATCTCTGTCTTCTTTCTTCTTATATAAGCTGTGAAGTCCTTTGCTTGTGTTTCTTGTGCTTTCTATGTGAGAGGAAACCAAAGCACATCATGGCCCTTCAATTTGCTTGCTCTCCAAGCCTTTTAATCCAAACCCTCCATTTCTTGTCTCATTACTTCAACGAATAGGGACATTAGGAATTTCCAACGTGTACATGAGCCCATGTGGGGGGTGGGGTAAACTGGTTTGTTTGTAGTGGGGGGAAAAGGTTAAGGGTTTTTATGTCGTGTTGTTGCAGGGTCACATGGGGGAGATGTACAGTAGGGTTTTGATGTATGGCGGGAAAAGAGTTTATAAAAGGGCAGGGGAAAAGGTTTGGGTAAATGGCATAATTGGTCCCTGAAAGTGTATATGTTTATTGCAATGTCAGTCCTTGTTATTTACATCGTTGGTCCCTGGAGTTAGGTTGTGGTTTGCATAGTTAGTCCCCAAGGACTAACGGTGTAAGGATATATGGGGTTTAGGGTTAACAGTGTTAAAGGGGGTTTGGGTTGTATTGTGTTGGGCCAGGGGGTTTATAAAAAAAGGTAATGGGCTTTTAGGAATTTTGGGCTTATGGGTTTAATTTAAATATAGTGGGCTGAAACGGGCCCACTAGGTGGGTACAGGTGGGCCCACTTTTAGCAATTTAGGTTTTCGGGTTCGGTTTTCGATGCCCTTTCCAACGCCATATCCCGGGGTTGACTTTGACTTCGTCTTGACTTCATTAAATGCACAAACGTGTCGATCGAATCCGGAAATGTCCGTTTAGCTCCGTTTTTTTAATCCTTTGCACACTTTGGCCTCGGTTTTTCACGCTCTTTTTAAATCCGTGCTCGGTTTTGTCCGGTTTGGCTTCATTTTTGTCCTTTAGTGAATATCCGGTACCTGCACAGTACAAACACAAAAACAAGCATATTTATGGCATTTTATGTGCGTTTTTGGTCGTTTAGGGTCATTTTATTAGGTAAAAGGTATGTGTAATTACACACATACCAAGCGTCAGTTGGATTCGGTTCAGAAGTCCCACTATCAGGACCGAGAGGATTTCAAGAATCTCAAGGAGTTCGTGACCAGTCAGTTCGGACATCGCTCATAGATATCTTGCTTCATGATTTATGTACTAGCTTGTATTGTTTGTAGTATTAAGAAACCATGTAGTCTTTTGGTGGGAAAACAATGAAATCAATTATCTATTAAATTATGGCGTCGTGAAAATTTTTGTCAATTTTACTTTAATTCTCTATTTCATTCGTGCAAGTCACTCTCTAAAAACATTATAACCTTATAAGCATTTTTCGTCATCTTATAAAACATTTCACTATCACATGATAAACCATTTTACTATCATTGACAAAATTATTTCACTAACATTTTATAAACCACCTTACAATCATTTTACCATCATAAACTATCTCGTTATTGTTTCACAAAATGATAAACTACATTGCTTTCATCATGTAAACTATTATTTTTCACTATTTGACGAAAATGAGCGTCGCATCGTTAGCCCTCAAGTATACATAGCCTGATCACCTATGTATAATTCAGGAAGGACCATGCCATGCTGAGAGTAGTCACCTTAAAACTTTTGTCAAAATCAATTTTCTACTTATATTCTTGAAGAGCAAATTTGTGTACGTATTCATAAAACATGTCTAATTGGGGAAACCGAATTAGCAACCATAGCAACTAGGTTGACCTTTACACCACCTTACCACATAAAGTCAGCATCATCTCACACCAAACCCTAAAGGTTTTCATAGCATAATCAAGGGGTTAAAAACATTAAGATAACAAAGTTGATTAGCGCATATTAGGAGGATTAAGATAAGTATCCGCACCTCTTCATCAACGCCACTCCGGAAGACAACTCAACCTGAATTTCAGGACGAAATTCTTTTAACACGGGGAGACTGTAATAATCCGTAATTTCGCATCATTGTACGTCAATAAACTCTCAACTATTTATTTTAAACTTTTACGTGTCTTCTTTTAATTTTTATCGTTTAGTTAAATCGCGTAAACTAAAAATCAACATTCAACGTAAACGGACATCAAACAAATAAAATTTTACGTCAACAAAGTGTTATATAATTATTACGAAGATAATTATTAACTTTTTATATTTTATTTTTATTGGTTACGTAAAACATCTACGTATTGCAATAAATTACATTCATGCATACACGGAAGCACCAATACCCATCCATACTCCAACAAATACCCACTCTTATACCCAATATACAAATTTTTATAAAAATTCTCCCTAATAACCACTTTGGCCGTCCCTTTTTATAACACACACAAATAATACATAATCCTCCACTAAGGTCACTTCACATTAATCACCATCTTTTATTTAACCACCAAGTTCTTTAACCATGAGATAACCTAGTTCATTTGTCCTCTCCTTTTACTCCTATACATGCCTCCTACTAGGGAGGAGGAGAGCACTTGTACTCTTGTCCTTAAACCACTTCTAAATCCATGGTTTGGTATAATACTTGCATTATAAAAGGAAGCACATTGTAAGACTTTCTCATACATATCAACTAGCTAAATAATCTAATTTTCTCTCCCATTTCTCTCTTAAAAGCTCTCGGCTCAAATAAGGGTAACAAAACAATTCATAGTTTTTGTTTTAGCAATATTACAAGCATACAAGTATTATTAGGGTTGATATCTAAGATATATCAAAGGTATTTCAAAGCTAGGGTTTCATCTAATCAAGGGTTTACAAGAAGGAAAATTAGGGTTTTCTAATAAGGATTTTGGGTTGAAGATCTAAGTTAGATTTGTGTTCTTTCCTTCATTCATTCATACAAGGTCCATCATAAGCTCTACACTTTCATAATTACTTCTTTTATACACTTACTTACATAATTGTTATATTGTTAAATCACCACTTAGTTAATATTTTATAAATTTATAAAATGAAACAAGATTATAACTATTCAAGTAAACATGTGTTCGTGGTAGAAATATGTTAAACATATATTAGAGTGCAAAAAACATTTCCTTATTTTGACATATTACAAGTATTAGTTAATTTACATAATTAATGGTTACAATTTACTCATATAGATCTATAAATAAATAATTGATGAGAACACTTTATTTAGACTTTTGGGCATATCATGATAGACACAAATTAGATGACTTAAAGTACACTAATGATGTGGTGTTAGTTAATTTAAAAGGCTTGTACAAAATAAAGTTATAAAAACAAGTTTATATATACAATATAGAGTATAAATATAAATAATTCGGTACCATTTTTTGTAGGTTCTGTAAAGATACAAGTTTTTATAAAATATGAAGGCTTAAGATTCTAATAGTACATTTCAATACGATTACGTGAATATAAGGAACTCACAAAACGGAGCTATAACAAAGGAGAAATGAATTTTCAAGATTTCAATAATTAAATGTATAAAAATAATTTTATACAAACACAGTTTGAATTTACTGTTTCGGTACAAATTTTTATAAAATCTGTGAATATTTTATTCTGATAGATTACCTCGATACGATTTCATAAGTATAAAGAACACGTAAAATGGAGTTAAAACGAGTAAGTTATAAATTTTAAAGATTACGAAACTATATATATATATATATTTCACAAAGCTGCGAAAAAGCTGTGAACTTTGAAATCGGTCATTTTGAAGACTTTTGGGTCCGATTCGGCCAAAGTATAAAACTACAAAGTTGTTCGGTATGACGTTTTACTATATACACCAAGTTTTTCGGAGACTGGAAGTGTATAGATATTTAACTAGAAATTATAAAACTTAGTAAACTTTCATAAATAATTTTCTGCACTTTTATTACAAATACATAAAGTTGATTGAAATATAAAATAAGGTTTACGAGTGTTTTCGGGTCCGTTTGGGCTATAAAAACTAGGGGTGAGCATTAAAACCGAAATAACCGACCGAAACTAGAAACCGATGGTTTGGTTTTTACTTTTTAAAAAACCAAAAATTTCGGTTCTGTTTCGATTTTCGTCCAAACACCGAACCGTAAAAACCGAACCGAACCGAACCAGTTTTATAATAATATTTAATTAATATAATATAAATAAATAAATAATAAATCCAATTTATAAATTCATATTTATTTTATGGTGAATTTATAATTATAATATATATATTTTTTATGTTTATATATGTGTTTGTAATGTACGTGTGTTTACTTGACAATAAATCGTTACATATATGACAATGATCATACTATGTGTATTTTCAATTGCATGTGTGTGTGCCTCATTTATATGTGTATAATTGTTGAGATTTGGGTAAACATTATTAGGCTAAAAAACAATTTTCTACCTAAAACAAGTTTATTAATATAAATTAGCCACAACCAAAATATAAACTGTTTGAAACCTAAAAAACCAAAAAACCGAACCGAAAAACCGAAAAAATCAAACCGCCAAAAACCGAGCGGTTTCGGTTTTTGGTTTTATAAAAACCGAATATTTCGGTTCGGTTTCGGTTTTAGCCAAAAACCGACCCAAACCGAACCGTGCACACCCTTAAGAAACAATGTAGTATTACTTGTATAATATTTATACATGTTTTAACTTTATAAATATTATTTTATAAAACAATTAAACTATTTATATAATATCATTGTATAAATAATAAAAATACTAAATCAAGCGGGACGACTATAATTTATTCTCTAACTATTGGAAAAATATTTCGGAAGTACATACTTGGTCACTTATTTTCAAACGTTGATTCGACACATACATACTAAACAAAAACTATTAGGTGGTGATATAACTTTATAATATACATTGTTGTATTTATTTTTAATACATCGTACTTATACGACCTATAATTAATTAGGTTGCATCTCGGCTATTAGTGACGTCATTCTTTGTTGATTTTTGCTACATTTGGTACCTTCATTTGAGGTGAGTTTATAGCCTCGCGTTTTACTCGTTTTACATATACTTAACACTTTTTGGGGTGAGAATACATGCGCATTTACAAATTGTTGCATACTTGACTTCGTAACTTGTTTACATACATGTTTACAAAATCGTTTACATATTTACTTACAAACTCATTTACATGATTGATTACAAACTCGTTACATACTCATTGACATATCTCGCGGTGGGATACATTACTTGTTTTCACTTATGGACGCAACAACTTTACTTTCATTCAAATGATTACGGATTAGCTTAAGTGGCATGAACTGTTAATTACGATTGGTAGGCGCGAATGTTATAAAATAGATCTATTTGGGCGTGATAACCGCATTTAGGTGAGTAGCTCTCACTAGTTTGACGGATTGGACTAACGAACGTATACCATGTCGGAGCATTAAACGACATTTACTTGAATACTTACAGTGCCTGAAAAGATTGGCATACAGTACAAGTCCGAGCCTCAGTATCATGAACTTAGTGTAATCGTAATCACATTTTCGTGACTATTGTATGTGTTACAATGGTCACACACACTTTATGAATCTTTGATTTTCAACATTCATTCTTACCTTTTGTGACTAATATAAGGATTGAAATGGTCATACGCACTTTACAAATATTTGATTTTCAACATTTATAATTACATTTTTGTGACTATTTTAAGGATTGAAATGGTCATACGCACTTTACAAATCTTTGATTTCCAACATTTATACTTACATTTTATGACAATTATAAGGATTGAAATGGTCATACACACTCTATAAACCTTTGATTTCAACATCTATACTTACATAAACCTATGAACTCACCAACTTTATGTTGACACTTTTAAGCATGTATTTCTCAGGTGAACAAGCTACTTGACATAACTGATGTACATTGGAGTCCAAACTTTACAAGATTACTTTTCAAACGACACATTTAGAGGTCGTTCTCTCATATCTTGTGCAATGGTATTATGAAGTAACTCTCCCGGACATATTTCC
>BQNB010008341.1:0-78928 GCA_026074375.1 Tanacetum coccineum | reverse complement strand
GGTATTACCGTAGGTTCATTGAGGACTTTTCTAAGATAGCTAATCCGTTTACTGTCTTGACTCAGAAAAGTAAGAACTTTGACTAGGGTGAGGAGCAGGAGAATGCATTTCAAACTTTGAAGGATAAGTTGTGTAATGCACCTGTTCTAGCTCTTCTCGATGGATCGGAAGACTTTGTAGTGTATTGTGATGCGTCCGGGTTAGGACTAGGGTGTGTATTGATGCAAAGAGGTAAGGTGATAGCCTATGCGTCTAGGCAGTTAAAAATTCATGAGAAGAATTATACCACCTATGATTTGGAGCTAGGTGCGGTAGTGTTTGCACTTAAGATTTGGAGACATTATTTGTATGGGACAAAGAGTGTCATATATACAGATCATAAGAGTCTCCAACATATCTTTAGTCAGAAAGAGGTAAATATGCGACAACATTGCTGGATAGAGTTGTTTAGTGATTATGACTATGAAATTCGCTACCATCCTGGTAAGGCAAACGTAGTGGCTGATGTGCTGAGTAGGAAGGAAAGAGTGAAACCTAAGAGAGTTAGAGCTATAAGAGTATCAAGGATAGGATACTAGCGGCTCAGGAAGAGGCGTCTGATGAGACTACATGATTGCATAGAGGAATAGATGAAATGATTAAACTTAGGAGTGATGGAGCATTGTATTACCTGGATCGAATATGGGTTCCTTTGAAGGGTGATGTGAGAACCCTGATTATGGATGAAGCCCATAAGTCAAAGTACTATGTACACCAAGGAACGGATTAGATGTATTATGACCTTAGAGTTAGGTATTGGTGGCCAGGTATGAAGAAGGACATAGCTGAGTATGTTAGTAGGTATTTGACTTTTTTGAAGGTTAAGGATGAGCATCAGAGGCTGTCTGGCTTGCTGCAGCAACTTGAGATTCCCGAGTGGAAATTGGAAAGGATAGCTATGGATTTTGTGACTAAGTTTCCTAGGACTAGTAGTGGGCATGACACAATTTGGGTCATTGTGGACCGATTGACTAAGTCTGCTTATTTTCTACCTATGCGTGAGGATTATAAGATGGATAGATTGGCTAGGTTATATCTGAATGAGATTGTGGCTAGGCACGGTGTGCCGATCTCGATCATATCTGATCGTGATAGTCGGTTCACATCAAGGTTTTGGCAGTCAATACAAGAGGCATTAGGAACCCAGTTAGACATGAGTACGGCTTACCACCCTCAGACCGACGGTCATAGTGAGCATACAAGTCAGACTTCGGAAGACATGCTTAGGGCGTGCGTCCTAGACTTCGGGGGAAGTTGGGATGTTCATCTTCCATTAATTGAGTTTTCGTATAACAATAGTTATCATTCTAGTGTGAGATGTGCGCCATATGAGGCTTTGTATGGTATAAAGTGTCGTTCCATGATTTTGTAGGTTGAGGTTGGAGAGGGTCAGTTGATAGGGCCTAAGTTAGTGCAAGAGACCACTGAGAAGATCTCACAAATTAAGGATAGACATAAGGCTGCGCGTGATCGCCAAAAAAGTTATACTGATAAGAGGAGGAAGTCTCTAGAGTTTAATGTAGGTGACTATGTCTTGCTCAAAGTGTCGCCTTGGAAAAGTGTGGTACGCTTTGGGAAGAAAGGGAAATTAGCACCTAGGTTTGTTGGACCTTTCGAGATCATTTAGAAGGTAGGCCCAGTGGCCATCGGTTAGATTTTGCCTGAGGAGTTGAATGGTGATCATGACATGTTCCACGTGTCAAACCTTAAGAAGTGTTTGCCGATCCAACACTGCAAGTGCCCTTGAATGAAATCCGAGTTGATGATAAGTTGAATTTTGTAAAAGTGCATGTGGAAATCTTGGAAGGAGAGGTTAAGAAGTTGAAGCAGAGTAGAATTTCCATCGTCAAGGTTTGATGGAATTCAAAACGTGGACCTGAATTCACGTGGGACGTGAGGATCAGATGAAACTGAAGTATCCGCATTTGTTTAGTGATAGTAGTAGTTGAATTTTGGGGGTAAAATTATTTTAAGGGGGGTAGAATGTAACCCTCGCCCTTTGTGTATTTTGAATATTCTAATATTAGTCCTTTGACTATTTGATGTTTGTCAGTTTTATTAGAATATGTACCGTGTTGACGGTGGTGGTTTTATAAGAATTGAGGTAATTGATGGTTTATGGTGTATAATAAATCTTTTTAGACGGTATTATTATGTCATTTATGTTCCGGGTGGTTGACCCGCGAATTTTCGAGAAATGTCAAAAAACGAGTCCCGACACGTCCGTTAATGTCCAATGAGTTTTTGGGAGGTCTAATATAGAAATATGTCAAGTAAATACTCTAAGTTATTGGAAAAGTATTTTTAAGTTGAATAAAAATGCTAAGTAAATTCGAGAAATATTTTACGAGCACGGTTTTTAAGATTTAAGTGAACCCGACACGCAAAAGAAGGTACCCCGAGCCCCTAGGATACCTTATATCCGGTTTTGAACCTTGTAGGAGACAATGTGACATCTTTTTAGCAAAGTGGTCCATCTCTTCTACCAATTGTGCTTATAACTTAAGCAAAGACACACATACATATTCATTTTTTCTTCACACACCAAAAACATTCTTTTCTCTTCTCTCTTTTGGTGCGTCTAAGTTCACCACACACACAAAAACTTTAATTTTCTAAATTTTGATCAAAAACATGAAGATTGGTGATATATTGGGTTGATTCTAGTGTTCGGGTATTCATTAAAACAACGTTTGGGTTGTTCGGTTCGCGTTGGAATTTATTTTGAAGACCATTTTTGTAAGTCTTTCAAATTTATTTATTACTTGTCCTTTTGGGTTGTTAGTGATGCATAGATGTAGGTGGTATGGCCCGATCGTTTAAAATCGAAAACGAAAAGTTTATAAATGGTTATACAGGGTTCGATTTTGGGTTCGAATGGCATAGAAAAGATATAAGGTTTTGTTAGTTTTGATATTGTGGTCGTGATGGTTAAAAAACATATATTTGCTATGTAGCTTATCTTGTATATGGCTTATTTTGGCTTATTTATGTGCTCGAATGGGCTTATTTTGGGCTTATAAGCTCACGAAAATTTTAAGGCTTGCAAGGAAAGTGTTTTTGGTTATTTCCCTAGTATGTCGTATTTTTTAGGACTATTATTATAGCTTACGGTGATAACCAAATACGATACGTAGCTTATTAGCTTATTTTAAGCTTGATATGTATAGTTTTGGAGCTTATGGGCTCACGGCCCAATAAGCATCAATAAGTCGTGGCTTAATTGATGGCTTAATGTGGTCCGGACTACTTTTTTACTTATTGATTTAACCAATGTATACTAATGGACCTTTGTTTTGGGCTTAGAACGTGTTTTGGATATGTTAAATCCTTAATGGATCCTTATTGGGCCTTAAAGCCCAATAAGAGTTAACTAGTCATTTTGGGAGTTGTGACGAACTTTTGGGAAGTGAAAACATACTTGTGAAGTTATATTGAAAGTCGTTTTGAGAAAGTATTTGGTAAACGTGAGAAGTATCTTGGTGTAACGTCATGTATATGATGTTTCTGGAATTTGGTCGGTAATAGGTGTCGTAAATGTTGGAATATTGTTATAAGAATAAGTTTAAATTGTGTCTTAGGATAAACGTCATATAAAACGTAGGTGTCATGCCAAAATTTTCATAATATAAAGTCTTGTATACTGTAGAATTTTTACTTTAAACGTGATTTTTCGATTGTTAATTAATAGTAGATATAGTATTAATTTTAATAAGTCGACTAAAAGACTAAAAATATAATTTTTCGTCGAAAACTTTTTAAATAGTTTGTAGCGAACATTAAATGTTCCTTTTCGTGTAGTTATAAATATATATTTTAATTTGGATAACTAAGGTGTAGCGAATGGACTTTATCGTAATATATTTTGAAGTAGTATATGTCAGTTTATTGTACTTATATTACTTATCTATTTTTAGTTTAAGCATATTGTACTAAGATATGGGTTTGATTATAGTATTGTTTTTTTGACGTTAGTCGTTCAACCATCTACTCCACTAAAAATGTTTGCAGATAAACCGTACAACAACATTGACCCCTATGCATTATACTCGAAAATACTGTTTTAGTAGGATATGTTTAAAATGTGGGACATTTAAACTATGGCGTAGGTCGTGTGTGCGGTCGTCGGTGCAGGTTGCTTATGTGATTGAGATTTGGTTGCTAAAGGCTTGCTTGAGGTGAGTTCTCGTAGCCCTATTTTTTTAAAATCTTTGTTTCCGTCTGGGAGGGAAAAGGATACTGTCAAATGTGTTTGAAGCTTTATTTTCCGGAACTGTTTTGCGAAACGTTGGTGTTTGTTTTTTGGAGACGCAATGAGTCTATATGTGCTGTGTGAGACTGCTATTTGAATTTATGTAATGTGCAATCTTTATGGCACTGTATAATGTTTGGCATGGAAGGTTAGTGATTTTAACTTGCTTTGTATTGTGTTGGCAATTGGAAAGGGTTGTGATTTTTGACTTGCGACTTGTACTGTGTTGCTGGAAGGGGTGTGTCCGGCCCTAATATAGTACTCCATCTGGTAGGCCCTTAGGTAAGTCAAGTGAATATATACAGGAGTTACGGCTCCAAGAGCATTGGTATATGCTGGTTTTGGTGACTAGTGGGGATGCTAGGTCATCGCACATGATTAGCGGGGATGCTAAGTCATGGGTTTGTTGCATATATTCATTGTCATATAGCACTATTGTCCACTGTTTAAATGATTGGCACAGGAACTGGGTTTTAAGTCATACCTACGAGCTCACCAACATTATTGTTGACGTTTTTGAGAATCATTTTTAGGTGAAGTAAATGATCGTTAAGGTTGTGGTTCATGTAGCGGACTTTTAGAGAATCCCATAGGATTCTTGTTTGAGAAGTCTTGCATTTGATGTTTGTTTTGGATTTGGTTTTCTTAAGGATTGTAGATCTAAGATTGTATGGACCCCTGCGTGGGCTTATGGTTGTAATAATTGGCAACTATGTGATGTGTTCTTGATTTGGGACATCACTGATGCGTATTTTGTTTTAAATTATATTTTTATCAAGTTTTAAATTTATAAAACTCGATCTACCTAACGACGCACTAACGGGCAGAGAACCTGTTCGTGGGTAGTATAGAATTTTAAATCCGAGGTCGTCCTAAGAGCTAAGGTGTAATTAGTTTTAATTTGAAGTGTCACGTTTTGAAAATGGTTTTGAGTTGATTTAAATTAAAAGAACAATAAAAATAAATAACTTAAAATAAAAGGATAGGAGATATTAAGAGAGAAAACGTGCTAACCTAGTTACTGCATTACTATTGTTATGAAGACAATTTCCTATGCAATGTTACACTATGGTTTCATTACTGGTTTCTAAGGTCGATAGACTTGAATGTGCATATACAGTCTATCCTATACTCCATGCGATTCTGAATCACCCCTGAATCATCTGGGAGGTAAGTTATCCAAGTTGCAGTGATTAATCCCAACTATTCCTAAAACATATCTAATAACCTATAAAAATTATTAACCCCCTCTAAAAGAGTTCCTGTGCTTTTTAAGTATCGAGTGATAAGTGCAGTGACCGGTCAGTTCCTACACCAGGTAAGGAGTTAGTGATCCTCCCTAATACCCATTGGATATCATCATGACAAGGTATTCTATTAATGGGGCAGGCTAGGTCCAAACCACCCGTACTACCAAAACGAAGAAAAAATTAAAGAATTAAGAATAAAGAAAAAAAAATAAATAAAAAAATTTTTAAAAAAAGTTTAAACACACAAAATAAAAAACAAAAAGAAAAGATTTAAAAAAGAAAAAGAAATAAAAAAGGAGTTAGTGATCCTCCCTAGTACCCATTGGATACCATCATGACAAGGTATTCTATTAATGGGGCAGGCTAGGTCCAAACCACCCGTACTACCAAAACACAGGGTTACACGATAGTCAAGGAATATCTAACGAAACCATAATTTAACAAGAAACAATCATAACAAAAGTAAATTCATAACTAGGCCAACACTTTAAGTTCATAGCCACTCATGGGAACGGAAACACAATAAGAGATAGAAGAAATCATATATTGAAAACTCATAATTCTTATAGGATTCGTATTTTGAACGATTAAATGCAAAAAGTAAGTAAAGTATGATCTCCCTTGGACTTCAGGTGGTAATTGCTTTAGAAGGCGTGGAAGCTCTTCTGTCGCCTCTCCCAATTGGCTTGTGGGGAAGTGAGTCGGGAAGTTGCTGAATGTGGCCTCTATTTATAGATATCGGAACCTTGTTACGTGCGTAACAGTAAGAAGGTGTTACGTCGGAACCATCAGTGTCACGTTTTCCATGATTTAAGCATGCTGTTACGACGTAACCAATTACGTAACCAAATATGGTGTTACGCCGTAACCTTCATATAACTTCCATATGTATGTGATCTTCATTCCATATTTGTGGATCTTCATGGTTACGGCGTAACTGAATAAGGTATTATGCCGTAACTATAACTTTGACAAGATTTCCTTCCAAATATAGGGTTACGGCGTAACTAGATATAATGTTACGTCGTAAAGTCTTCTTTGATCTTTGTACTTGCTTAATTTATGTTACGGCTACACTTTAAGTCCCTTTTCCCTTGTTTCTTGTCATTTTCCTGTATTTCACCTGAAAACTACAAAATAATAGAAAATATCTCATTTTCAAGTGTTAGTGAAACATTTGCAGGTATTTTAAGGGGTATTTTGCCACCAAAAAGTATTAAATATCTGATAATATCAATCACTCAAGTCTATTTTGAGGTTGATGGTCATCATGACACTTTCATTAATGCATTTTAGTTTTCTCTATTATGTATCTTGTGTTATGATTAATCATTATGTTGCATTCTCGTGTTTCTATCGCTGATGGGGTGTGACAATTCAACCAGAACCGGTTGAATCTACCCAAGGAACGCATAGGACGCCTAGAGCCACTAGGACACCTAACCCTAATGTTGTTCAGAATAAGAAGAAGGGAAAGCAGATTGCGAGGGAGTCAAGTTTACCCAAACCATCTCTAAAAATAAGGATTAGGCAGAAGAAATCCACTGCCATCACTCCTCTACCTCCTAGTGTTGATCAGGAAAGAGATGATATTATTGAAGCTACTCAATTGAGCTTAGCGTTAGATAAAACCACCAGAGTTTATGAAGAAAAATAGAATATAGCTGCAGTTGAGAAGAAAATTATCTACGAGGATGTTGAGAAGCTTGTAGAAGGAGAAGACGAATTAGATAGTGATGAGTTTGCTAATAATGTGCTCCTTAGTGATGAGGACTCCGGTGATAGGATAGAGCCCGAGAGTCCTAAGGAAAAACCAGAGGAGATTGTTGATGATGAGGAAGAGAAGGATGATGATGATAAGCATGATGATGCTAAGGATAAGAATGATAAGGATGATGTATGATGATGATGATGATGATCAATCATTAATCAAAACTCAGAGGATGGTTAGTTCAGAGATTAGGACTAAGAAGATGCAGACACCCATTCCCTCACCCCCTATATCCCCTAGGTTAGACATATCTTTAGATAAGGCTATTATTAAGGAATTAACGATTTTGGCACACCTATGGCTGATGCTCCATCTTAAGATCCAACAAAATCAACTTCCAATAGACGCACACATATTCAAGGAGCTATAATAAGAATATGCATGCGTCAAGGTATAATGATGCACCAGATGAAGAAGAAATATATTACAAACCATCATTTTTAGGGCATCATAGAGAAAGTTAATGAAGATCTGAAAGAAATTGTACCCAAGCTTGCTACATCTGCCACAAATGATCTTATTCAAGACAATCTTCCAAGGATAGTGACTAATGTTGTCAAGAAAGAAAGAGAGTCTTTGGTATGTGCTTAAATACACATACCTTTTACCTAATAAAACGAGCTAAAAAGACCAATAACAAACAAAAACAGATAAAAAATGCATTGTATATGTGTATTTTGTGATTTGTGTCTTGCAAGTACGGATATTAAATAAAAGGGCAAAAACAAAGGCAAAGTAAACAAAACCGAACACGGGAATGGAAAAAGCGCAAAAAAGCGAAGCCAAAGGCGTATACATCCTTAATAGGTCAACCCGTACCCATTTTTAGGCCGGGTCATCCCATTAACATTGTATCTATACCAAGCCTAAGCCTTAAACCCATTTAAACCAAAATCCATCCAATCCACTATCATATTTATCCAATTCGTATTTAATCTTGTCCATAGCCTAAATATAATATGTCAAATCCCAAGTCTAACGCCTAACCCTGGATTCGGTCAAACATAAATAAAACGCGCCAAAATTAATTACTATTTACGCTTCCCTTCGTAATTTCACCCTGCACCTCTGACACCCAATTAACCTAGCTTAAATGAAAATTAACCTTTCGAGATGGATATGACGCACGTAATGATGTTTTTGGTAAGCCACGCTGGTGATCCTGATGAATTTGATTGGACGATCTTATGGCACTGAAATCAAGGGCTCACAATGATTGGCTATTGAATGAAGGGACAGGATTAGAATCCAAGCACGCTCTTGAAAGGCTAGAAGGTTTACCTCCTCACTATAAATAGAAGAACGGATCACACAGAGAAGATCATCTAGATTGGAGTAGGAGTAGTGTAGCTTATTTACGAGCTTATTGTAACTTTTACTTATTGTATTTCTATTTTAAAAGCATTGTAACTTCTTTTAAGTATTAATAAAATTCTTAGTTTCCTTTAAATTCTTGTTTTAATTTTACTTATATGCTAAATTGTTAACATGTGCTTTGAATTTACTTAAATAAGCTCAAATAAGCTCATTACTTTCTAAGCTATTGCTTATTCAGCCAAGCCTCCTAAAAGCTTAGCTGAATAAGCCTTATCACCCTCAAAATACCTTTGCTTATTGTGGATTGCTTAATATGGGATGATAAGTAAAAAAGGATATGGATTATTGGTCTTTTATCAGTCATATAAATAAGCTGGAGTTGTTAGAATAAGATCTTAAGATCATTTAGGTCCTTGTTTTGAGCAAAGGACCTGGTATGTCTTTCATTTTCAATTTTATGCTTATTTTTCTATTTTTGCTTATTAATGCTTATTTCTGCTTAATTCCTTCTTGTTTAAGCTTATTCAGTCTTCATTTGCTTATTAAATCTGTCTTAAAGATTTTCATAATATGTTTTCATGTTTTGTTTAGTTTTCATAAAATTTGTCTTAAAAAGCCTATAATAATATGATTTTAGCTAGCTTATGTTTAAGTATCCTTATTTATTGTGATTGTTTATTTGTTCTTATTAGAACATTGTGCTTAAATCAATTTTTACTCTTTGATGAGTTTTCATAATCTGTTTTAAGCTTAAATTGGTTTTAAGAATTTTAAAGGGGTGTTTGGCTTAGCAGTATTAACCATGTGTTAATACTGCTATTGCACCTTTTGTTTTTAAAAACCAACATTTGAATTCATATACATCAGTTTTAGTTCATGTATTATCTAGTTTTGATATGATATTTGATTAGGTCTTAGGTTTTGGTTTATGTTAATATCAAAATGTTAATTGCTTACATTTTGTTCTTAATTACTGTTGGATATTTGATTTGAATCATAGAGTCTTTGTGTTGTGCTTAAAATGATCAAAATGGTCTTGTATTCATGATTTGAATCTGGTTTATGTGTTTTGAAACTGTTTTATTGGTTCGGTTATGTTTTGGATCAATTCTGTCATAGTATGCAATTATTTAAGTTTCAAAGTTAGTTTTTGATCTTAATTTGAGGTTAGTGTTAGTATGTTTTAAGTTCTAAATCTCTCTGCATAAGCTCATTGGTGTATGAGCTTAATCTGTTTGGGCTTGTTAAGGTTTTAAAACATCATTATATTAGCTTAAATTAGGCCTGCAGTGAGCCATTTAGTCTTTTATAAAAACATAAAAAAAACCAAAAACATAGTTTTATTGTAAACAGCCTTTTCATAGGTAAATTTCTAGCTTGTTTAGTGATTTAGATTGCTAATTTTTGGCTTATTCTAGTAGCTTACAGTTTAAACTTAATCTATTTTTAGGTTTTAAGGATTAGCTTAATGATTTAGTAGCTTAAAAATTAGCTTAAAGGTGCCTTCCTATATTGTTTTTAAAAGTATTTTAGCCTAAATTGCTTATTTGCTTATTTGATCTGTGGCTTATTTGATCTGCTTAAATCTGGTTTAGATTTGCTCATTAGGTCTGTTATAAGCCATAGTTTGCTCATTTAGTTTGAGGTTTAGCTTATAGTAGCTTTTTGGCAAAATCAGTTTAAGGCTAAAAGCTTTTAAGCTTTTTAGGCTATTTCTGTCACTTTAAGTTGCTTATTTCTAGCTTATTAGTGGTTTTTAGAAAAAGTTGTTTTACAAAAAGTGCTTATTTAGGACTTAAGTTTAGTTGTTAAAGAAAGAAAAATAAAAATGGTTAAGTTGTTGGGGTACTAGAAGGACTCGAACCCGAGCAACCATAACTCACCAACACCTTAACCATTGAGCCCTGGGGTCTTAATTGTTAATGACATTGGTGCATTTGGCTATTATGCTTTTCAGTTTTAGCTCATTGAGCTTATTGAATTTTCACAGCTTTTTGGCTTGAGCTTTTTGTTTTGTTTTTCTTTATAAATCTTAGTAATTAGTCCCGTTAATTAACGCATTTTTTCTTAGGAATTCTTCTAATTCCAAATTTTGATAAAAATAGTACTAACCAGTAATATTTTTACTACACTTCTCTTCTAAATTACCAAAGCTCCCACGATTTTTAATTTGTTTAATAAATATATAAAAAAGTTACAAAAAAAAAATAGTTTCTGTTTTGAAAATTATTTAAGTGCATTTAAGTTTAAAATTTAGCATTTTTAATTTTTAGGTTTTAAATTTGTGCTATTTAGTTAATTAGTTGCGTTTTTAATTCTCGTTAACGTTTTATGCTTAATTTTTTAAATTTCTTTAATTGTTAATTTAGCTTATTTTTATTTTCTTTTGCATTAGTAGAATTAAAATCCAAATCAAAATTTTGATTATCCAAATCACGCGATCATGAACTTAAACAAGATTCTCAATTCACGCTTCGTCGGGATACGACATCCGGGAGATAAAATTATTGTTTGTCCTCAAGCAAATTTTTATAACAAACGGGATACTCACTATACTATAATTCGTTTGGTATTTTAGGTATATATTATATATACTATTATCATCAAATCAGTCTTCACAACCTACTGTACCTGCCCTGATATCATAAGAATTTGTTGCTCCGCTCCAACGTTATTGTAAAGAACTTTGTAGAATTCTCATGCAAAATAACAGTGCTTAAATGTATGCATCCATGCATTAGCACTTACTTTAACAACCTTTGGATCTTCAACAACAACGTTATATGAAGGTGAAATCGGTTCTCAATCTCAACAAGATGTGATCTTAGAATTATGAGAATACACTTAAGGCTAAGTATGAATTGTCTTTTGCCTCAACTTGACTCTTGCAGGTTTGATTGCATTTAGTTATATATGATCACGAAGTCCATCCTGGTGATGATGCGCTTCTGAGGAGGGAAGAAGAAGTGTGCGAAGAAGGCCAATATACATCAAAGAAGTTCTAAGGTCTGTCAAGTGGCATCTTTCATTAAAAACTGCTAATGAACATGTAAACATGTGACTTGTCATACATGTACTTATGCGTAGTTATCTAAACTGTTTATAATGCATTTGATACTTTCTATAAAATGAAGTCTTAAAAAATTGAGTCAATAATTAAATTCTAATTGCATTATAATGTAAATTAATGACATATTAAATTTTAATATTAAAATGGACGTTACAAACTTACAATAATACAAATTTAAAATTGCAAATGTTATAATAAACATTCATTTTTTACTAAATTCAAATAAATATAATAATAGATATATATTTGTATTAGGGTTTTAGTTGTACAATAGCAACGTACTTTCTTTAATGTCTCGTTTTGGTACGTGAACTTTTTTTTGTTCTACTTAATGTAACGAACTTTCAAGTTTTGTGTTAATTTGCACCATCAAATTTGTTTTACCGGAATCAGCTATATTTTTGTTCCACTTAACGACTGTTTGCAACGTTAGGCTTTTTAGCCAACGAACGTTTGCAACGTTAGTCCTTTATACTAACGATTGTTTATTTTTTTTAATTATTTTTAAATTTATACAAATATTTTTATACACGCATTTTTATACACACATTTTTATACATGTTTTTATACACATATTTTAAACACATATTTATATACACATATTTTTATACACATGATTATACACATGTTTTTATACACATATTTTTACACACATTTTTATACACATATTTTTATACACATTTTTTTATACACATTTTTTATACACGTTTTTTATACACGTTTTTATACACATATTTTTATACACGTTTTTATACACATAATTTTATACACACATTTTATATAACATTTTTATACACGCATTTTTATACACATATTTTTATACACGTTTTTAAACATATATTTTTATACACATATTTTTATACACATGATTATACACATATTTTTACACACATTTTTATACACATATTTTTATACACAAATGTGTATAAAAATGTGTATAAAAACGTGAGTATAAAAACGTGTGTATAAAATAGTTCACGTACTAAAACGGAACATTAGAAAAGTTCACGTACTAAAACGGAACATTAAAAAAAGTATTAAACATGCCACGTAGGCTTTTTTCGGTTTTATAACTTTTTTCCCGGTTGCCAGTCAAGGTTGGTGCAAATTAACACAAAACTTGAAAGTTCGTTACATTAAGTGGAACAAAAAAAAGTTCACGTACCAAAACGGAACATTTAAGAAAGTATGTTGCTATTGTACGGCTAAAACCCTTTATAAAAACTTTAAAAAAACCAAAAACATAGTTTTAGTGTAAACAGCCTTTTCATAGGTAAATTTCTAGCTTGTTTACTGATTTAGATTGCTAATTTTTGGCTTATTCCAGTAGCTTACAGTTTAAACTTAATCTGTTTTTAGGTTTTAAGGATTAGCTTAATGATTTAGTAGCTTAAAAATTAGCTTAAAGGTGCCTTCCTAGATTGTTTTTAAAAGTATTTTAGCCTAAATTGCTTATTTGCTTATCTGATCTGTGGCTTATTTGATTTGCTTAAATCTGGTTTAGATTTGCTCATTAGGTCTGTTATAAGCCACAATTGACTTATTTAGTTTGAGGTTTAGCTTATAGTAGCTTTTTGGCAAAATCCATTTAAGGCTAAAAGCTTTTAAGGTTTTTAGGCCATTTTTGTCACTTAAGTAGCTTATTCTGGCTTATTAGTGGTTTTTAGAAAAAGTTGTTTTACAAAAAGTCCTTATTTAGGACTTAAGTTCACCTGTTAAAAAAAGAAAAGAAAAATAAAAATGGTTAAGTTGTTGGGGTACTGGGAGGACTCGAACCCTAGACCTCAACCATAACTCACGAACACCTTAACCATTGCACCCTGGGGTCTTTTCTGTTAAGACCCTTGGGCCATTTGGCTCATATATGCATTTTCAGTTTTAGCTCATTGAGCTTATTAAATTTTCACAGCTTTTTGGTTTGAGCTTTTTGTTTCGTTTTTCTTTATAAATCTTAGTAATAGTATTAAGCATTTTTAGGAATTTTCTCAAATTTTTATAAAAAATTTAGTAATTTTTATTAATTTTCTAGATTAAAGGTGTTTTAAATTGTTTAAAAATATAAAAAAGTTACAAAAAATAGTTTCTGTTTTGAAAATTATTTAAGTGCATTTAAGTTTAAAATTTAGCATTTTTTATTTTTAGGTTTTAAATTTGTGCTATTTGGTAAATTAGTCGCGTTTTTAATTCCTGTTAACGTTTCAATCACACCCGTCTTATAACGACCAAAGGGCCTCGAGGACTCTCTAAGTATGAGGGATGAGCATCTTAGCACTATTCCTGAAAAGGAATCGGACAAAGTAATAAAGTATAGTATTGAGAACCTTATCCCAATCCCAAGTGAGTCCAAAGATTTAACCAATTACAAGAGTGAGTGTGATATGCCCGTTTGTGATGATTCTTCTTCTAAGAATGAGGGTTTAGATGATATCGATTCATTTTCCAAACCGGGAAAAGAAATGACCACAGTAGATGCCATAAACCCGATTCATACAATCTTTGCTAATAGTGCAATTACTATAATTGTTTTTTTCTTAACGAGGAAGTTCGCCGGTGAACTCGGCATCCGTATCGATCAATTGCACCGGGAATGTGTTGAAGCATCTTTGATCTCAAGAAGTATATTCGCTAAGTGGAAAAATTTTAAATGATGATTGTCATCTCGTCACGTTCTCCGAAGAACTTAATTCTGAGATTCCTGATGCTATTATCGAATCTTCTCCCCAATCCTCCTATCGCCCGTCGAGGATAGTTGACTCTCTATAGAAGGAAATCGATATATTCTTGCTCCGATGACTCGATACCATCGAGTATTGAAATGACACTATGACATCGAGGGATGTTCGTTTCTTTAAGACATTACTTAACAATGATTATATTTCCCTTCCTGAGTGATGAGAACATTACACTTTGATATTAATGTTCCATCATCTCCAGCGTCACCCCTGAAAAACCTCTAGATGATGATGTTTACTTTTGATATTGGAAGAGCCATACAGAGTTTTGACTACAAACGTTGTGATATATTCTGATAATGACAATAAAACTTAATGTTTCATGACCAATTTTTTATTACCCACCCTTCCCACCCTTTATACCAGTGTTTGACACTTTTGGCGTCCATGTTCATCTGCAAATGATAAAGTTTTTCAATCAAATTCCAATTCAAAAGAAGAGAAATCTCCCTCATCATTCTAACTCGTCAGGGCTTTTAGTTTTCAGCTGTTAATTCTTCTCGAAAGCACGATGATATTTTATGGAAGAGACATTCCTTAATCTTAATGTTCCTTATCTCCAATTCTATCCTCGCGTGACCATTATCAAGTATGGGGGAATCGATTCAGGCTCAAGATTCGGTTAACAAAAATACGCTTCTCCTCGAGAGGCAACTTGTTTTCGTAGTCTTCTTTCTATTTCTAATAAGTGTGACAAAAAAAATAAGGATCTCGCCTCTTTCCTTTTCATGTTTTCGTGTTTGTGTTTTATGACAGATTCCTGGATTTTGAAGACACTTGTCACGTGTTTTGTCCCAAACGTATCATCATATATAAATCGATCTTCATTCCTTAGCATGCTTATATATGAATCGCCGATGTCCTAGTACTTATTTATATAACGTTTATCTATATGCATAATTAAAAACGCTTTAGATATTGCATAAAGACCTCTGTAACTATTTGTATTTAATGCCTTGAAATTATTATGGGGTGACAGTCTCACATTGAGGACAATGGTGTCGTTCTAGTAAGGGGTGAAGTACATTCGATTTGATCTTACTTGCAATTCGCCTTATCTTCACTTAATTTCCCGTTTTAAACCACAAAAAATATCAAAAATATGTATTGTAAGAGGCCAAATTTAAAAAATTTCAAAAATAAACAAGGTTTTTTGACCTATTTTTGTCTTTTTGAGCAAAATTGACTTTATCGGGCATGTTCACTCGAGCTTCCCCGTAACATATATTTAATTGAAGGCTTTTTCGTGTCCCCTTTTATACAAGAGAAGCTTAAAACAAAGAAAAATCGACGGAATTTCAGCTTATAAGAGCCAAAGTTTGAATTATCCTAATATAGACTTTAAATATGCAAATTTTTTATTAACTAAGCATTCGCAGAGCTTTTTTTACGAAGAACGAAAAATGATAAGTAAGATGTTAAACGTGGAGTAGTTGGAACTCTTTAGAGCTCATAGAGGTTAATTGTGGTTTTTTGCTCCCATCAGCTTAATAAATGTTATATAATTGTTAATAAATAAAGTTGCTTTGGTTTTTGTGATTCTTAGTTTAAATCCTTTCGTAGAGATTCCTTCTGGTGAAAGTAAGGTACACATCGAGGTTTTTTTAGTGTTGTG
Source organism: Tanacetum coccineum (assembly GCA_026074375.1). Lineage (NCBI taxonomy): Eukaryota > Viridiplantae > Streptophyta > Magnoliopsida > Asterales > Asteraceae > Tanacetum > Tanacetum coccineum. Next base: position 62,882 of record BQNB010008341.1, on the reverse strand, counting down.
GGGAAATAGGCTGCCGATTCTTGACGGCTCGCTACCGTTGTCTAGGTAGTTAAAAGACCACATGACTTGAAATTTGGCTATAATAATAATAATGTAATAAACCGAAGCCGAAATAAGACTTCTGGATCATGGTCGGCTCGCATACCGATGTGATAATCATTTAAAGGGTGGAGGTAATAATAATAATAAGAATTGTTGGCTGATAAAAGTTTACTGTCTCTGGTCAGTTCGCTGCCGATGTAGCAGTCTTTAAAAGAAGGCCCATAGTAAGAATAATAAATCCGAGACTAATAAAAGTTTGCTGCATCTGGTCGGTTCGCTGCCGATGTTGTAGCCTTCAAAAAGGTCGATGATCTCCTGGTCAAAATAAGACTCCTGGACCATGGTCGGCTCGCATACCGATGTGGCAGTTGTTTAAAGGACCAGGAGGTTTAATAATGTTTCTATGTTAATAATAATATGAATAAAGCCAAATTTTGACTCCGGGGTTATCTAATAAAGCTTCCGTCTCTGGACTCGTAGTTGAGTTGTTTCGGTTGAAATATAAAGATAACCCCTAAATCGTGTGAAATTAGAACCTTAATGTGGACCTTATTCTCACCATATCGTTTCTTTAGGAAAGGATTTCAAACTATTTATGGTCTAAACCGGGTTTACTTTATATGAATAACGCCTTAATTTATTTGTCGCCAATAATAAAGAATAAAATCCTTAAAGGACTTAGGAATAATGGAGCAGAAAGTAGTTATGCATACACAATTAGCATTTATGAGTAGTGTTAGCATCTTAACTTGTATTTAACAATGATTTCATTTTTAAGCTTAGTTTGGGGCGGGTGAAAAATCAAGGACGATGAATTTATCCTTTTTGAGTTTCTTTTTCCATGATCCTAAAAGTCGATCATGTTGTCAAAAATTAAAATAAAAATAAAAAATTAGTATATGCATAAAAATGGTAAAACGGGGGGCTTTTCAAAACTTGTGATTTCCTAATCCCCTTAGATGAACACTTAGCTACTTTTCGAGGTAATTAGTCTAAGGGGGTTGAAATCTTTGGTTTTCTAAGTGTGTATTTATGACATTGCGTGAGGACACGGCAATAGCTTAGTATGGGGATTTTTGATATGTGTTTATTCACATATCATTTTTCCCTAATAAATGAACCCAAAAGACCAAAAAACGGATGAAAAATACAGTGTATATGCTTGTTTTTGTGTTTTTGTATGTGCAGGTAACGGATAATGAGAAAAAAACAAAATAAAGACAAAACCCGGATAAAAACGAGCATGGGAATGGAATGAGCGCGAAAAATCAAAGCCGAAGACGTGACTATCTTCTACGGACCAACCTGGGCCCACTTAATGGGCCGGGTCAGTCCACAAGCCCAAGTCATAAAACAAAATTAGTAATGAGCCCAAAATTCTTTATATTATACTAAAAGGCCCAAATCACAATCCAAAAGCCTAATCCCTTTATAACTCGTCCAAGTCAAACCCCCTTTATAAAACGGGTCAAATGGTCAACCGAGTCAAAATCACTGTTACCGTCTCCCTTTTCCCTCCCTTTTCACCATTACCACACGCAGGGTAAATCCTCCTATACACCACCCTCTAGACACCTCTATTAAACCTAGCTTAAATGAAATAACCCTTTTTCTAGATGGATAAAGAAACGCACGTAATGAAGTATTTACAGGCCACACTGGCGATCCTAGATGAATTTGATTGGGACGATCTTAGGCACGGAAATCAAGGGCCTCACAATGGAATGCTATTGAATGTAAGGACATGAGTAGAAGCCAATCACGCGCTTCCTGAAAGCTAAAGGTTTCACCTCCTCCTAATAAATAGAGAACAAATCAAACAGAAAGATCATCTAGAATAGAATAGATAGTGTATTAAGCTTATTTACGAGCTTATTGTAACTTTTACTTATTGTATTTCTATTTTAAAAGCATTGTAACTTCTTTTAAGTATTAATAAAATTCTTAGTTTCCTTTAAATTCTTGTTTTAATTTTACTTATATGCTAAATTGTTAACATGTGCTTTGAATTTACTTAAATAAGCTCAAATAAGCTCATTACTTTCTAAGCTATTGCTTATTCAGCCAAGCCTCCTAAAAGCTTAGCTGAATAAGCCTTATCACCCTCAAAATACCTTTGCTTATTATGGATTGCTTAATATGGGATGATAAGCCAAAAAGGAATGGCTATTGAACTTTGTACAGCTCATAGAAAATAAGCTGGAGCGTTGTAAATAAGGTCTAGAGAAGCATTTAGTCCCTGATTTTGAGCAAAGACCAATATGTCCTTTCAATTTTTCATTTATGCTTATTTTTCTATTTTTGCTTATTAATGCTTATTTCTGCTTAATTCCTGCTTGTTTAAGCTTATTCAGTCTTCATTTGCTTATTAAATCTGTCTTAAAGGTTTTCATAATATGTTTTCATGTTTTGTTTAGTTTTCATAAAATTTGTTTTAAAAAGCCAAAAAGACATTTTTGCTACATAAGTTTAATACTTATTACTTTGAGGATTTGCTTAATTGTTCTTTTAAACATATGCTTAATCTGTTTTTTACTCTTTGATGGTTTTTCATAATCTTTTAACATAAATTGGTTTTAAGAAATTTAAAAGGGGTTATTGGCTTTACATGTATTAACCATTTGGTTTAATACATGCTATTATACATCCCTTTTGTTTTTTTTTTAGAAAAAAAACCAACTGTTGATTCATCATACATCAGTATTTAGATCAAGTATTATCTTGTTTTGAAGAGTTTTGATTAGGTCTTAGTTTCTATAAACAACTGTTGACAATCTGCTTTTACGTTTGTTCTTAATAATTGGATATTTGATTTGAATCATAGAGTCTTTGAGTTGTGCTTAAAAGAGCAAAATGGTCTAGTATTCATGATTAACATGTTTATGTGTTTTTGAAACCGTTTTATGTGGTTCGGATAAAGTTTTGGATCAATTCTTCATATTATGCAATTATTTAATTTCAAAGTTAGTTTTTGAACTATTTGAGGTGTAGTGTTAGTAGTTTTAAGTTCTAACTCGCTCTGCATAAAGCTCTAGGTGTAATGAGCTTAATATTTTGGCTTGTTTAAGGTTTTAAAACATCAATATATTAGCTTAAATTTAGGCCTGCGTGACCCCATTTAGTCTTTTTATAAAAACCTAAAAAAAAAACCAAAAACATAGTTTATTGTAAACAAGCCTATTCATAGGGAAAAATTTCTAGCTTGTTTAGTGATTTAGTTGCTATTTTATTGGCTTATTCTAGTAGCTTACAGTATAAACTTAATCTGTTTTTAGGTTTTAAGGATTAGCTTAATGATTTAGTAGCTTAAAAATTAGCTTAAAGGTGCCTTCCTAGATTGTTTTTAAAAGTATTTTAGCCTAAATTGCTTATTTGCTTATCTGATCTGTGGCTTATTTGATTTGCTTAAATCTGGTTTAGATTTGCTCATTAGGTCTGTTATAAGCCATAGTTTGCTCATTTAGTTTTAGGTTTAGCTTATAGTAGCTTTTTGGCAAAATCAATTTAAGGCTAAAAGCTTTTAAGCTTTTTAGGCTATTTCTGTCACTTTAAGTAGCTTATTTCTGGCTTATTAGTGGTTTTTAGAAAAAGTTGTTTTACAAAAAGTGCTTATTTAGGACTTAAGTTCAGCTGTTAAAAAAAGAAAAGAAAAATAAAAATGGTTAAGTTGTTGGGGTACTAGAAGGACTCGAACCCGAGCAACCATAACTCACCAACACCTTAACCATTGAGCCCTGGGGTCTTAACTGTTAAGACCATTGGGCCATTTGGCTCATATATGCATTTTCAGGTTTAGCTCATTGAGCTTATTGAATTTTCACAGCTTTTTGGCTTGAGCTTTTTGTTTCGTTTTTCTTTATAAATCTTAGTAATAGTATTAAGCATTTTTAGGAATTTTCTTAAATTTTTATTAAATAGTTTAGTAATTTTTATTAATTTTATAGATTAAAGGTGTTTTAAATTGTTTAAAAATATAAAAAAGTTACAAAAAAATAGATTCTCCTTTCTTTTTGAAAATTATTTAAGTGCATATAAGTTTTAAAATTTAGCATTTTTACTTTTATTTTAAAATTGTGCTATTTGGTTAAATAGTCGCGTTTTTAATTCTCGTTAACGTTTTATGCTTAATTTTTTAAATTTCTTTAATTGTTAATTTAGCTTATCTTTATTTTCTTTTGCATTAGTAGAATTAAAATCCAAATCAAAATTTTGATTATTCAAATCACGCGATCGACACGAAGTAAACAGATTCTCAATTCACCTTCGGCGGATACGACATCCGGGAGATTAAATTCGTGTTTGTCCTCAGCATTTTTATGTATCAAACAATACTCACTATATTCTATATTTATTTGGTATTTTGGTATATATTATATACCTAATTATCATCAAATCAGTCTTCACAACCTGCTGTAGCCTCCCTAATATCAAAAGAATTTTTGCTCCGCACCAAACATAATTGAAGAACTTTTTCAGAATTCACATGCAAAATACAGTTCTTAATGTGCATCCAACCATTAGCACTTACACTTCAACAACCTTTGATCTTCAACAACAACGTTATCTGAAGGTGAAATCGGATCTTCAATCTCAAGTTGCTGATCAAAATATTGGTGAATGCACTTAAGGCTAAGTATGAATAGTGTTCAGCCTCAACTGACTCTTGCAGGTACGATACCTTTCGCAAACATGATCACGAAGACCATCCTGGTGATGATGCTCTTCCTGAGGGGAAGAAGAGTGCGAAGAGGCAAAATACATCAAGAAGTTCTAAGTCTGTAAGAGGCTCTTCATCTAAACAACATGCTAAGGAATCCAAACAAAAACAAAATATCAGTCGTATCTGAACAACCACAACAACCAAGATCTTGATGCATGTTGATATTCCTGTAATCGGTTGAAGATGAGGTGATCCCAGAAGATGAAAACACCGGAGTTGTATAAATGAGTTTAGTAATGTAGATAACGAGACATACTATCTTGATCATTAAAGAATGAGGCAAGAATCAGAAACATGCTGAGGTAATATCAGATAGAGGATGATTGAGGAAAAGCTACCATCTAGAACATAAAAGATTATATGGAAAATCAAGTAGTGTAGAAAGCAAGGCAGAGGATTGTCTCATCTAAATCTAGATGCTGTAGGCAATTTTAAACACACTAAAATATCTATAAAATATAATATGATTTTGAGTTTTCTTATTAAAAGAGTAATTATAGAAAATTAACCAAGTTACCCCTTGATAAAATACACTCTCAAAAATATATATAAAATATTATATAATACGTATAATAAACCGAGCAAAAATGATCACCCCCGGGTCTTTTTCCCCCAACGACTATGAAATTAAAAAACCTCGTTTAACTTGATGTCGATTTCAATAAAGCAAAGATATTTGTGATAATCTATATCTACTAAAATAAGAACAATTTAAACAATTAAACAAATACGAGTAAAATAATATAAAACGCGTACTAAAAAGTAAATAAATCTAAAATTAACCCCTAAAAATGTAAACTATAAAAATTTCTAAACTAAGATAGGATAAAAGAAAAATTTTAGAAAAATAAAGAAACTAATTTTTGGCTTTTTTAGATTCAAAGATATGAATTTTTTCGAAAATTTAAACTACTTAAAAACTATAGAAAAAAAGATTAAAATATTAAAAAAAAAGGTCCTAAAAATTTTACTAAAAAATTATACAAAATAAAGAAAATGTGCAGAAAATTTTTTAAAAATAAAACCTAAATTTTACTTTTTATTTAAAGATTATTAAACAGATTAAAACCTAACCCTACTATTAATTAAAACTAAATAAAACTAATTAATAACTAACTTAGGGACTAACTGTGTAAAAGACTTAAGGATTAACTGGGTAACTAGCTAACTAACGGGAAGGACTAACTGAGAAACAATTGAAACAGAAAAATTACAAAATTGGTCCCTGAGGTCCTAACCCGATAACTACCCCATTCCTTAATAACCCCTAAATTAAGTTTAAATGTTACATAAGTGCTTTTTAGGAAAAACTCAAAAGAGAAAAGTTGTAGAACAGCTTGAGGAGAACAACTTTAATGAAAAGACTTATAGCTAAAAGCCACAAATAAGCTCAATAAGAGCTTATTTATCAGCTGACCTCAGAAAGTGGGGTTTAACCCTTAGTTTTAGAAAATAAGCTATAAAAAACTCAAAATTAGTTCAAAATGTAAAAGGAAAGAATGTCTATAATGAGCATATGATATGCTTAACTATAAAGTGAGAAGAAATAAAGGGATTACATTCACTTAAAGCTTCCGAGATTGATCATGAAACTAAGCAAGACTCAAAAAAAAAAATCAATAAGCAAAAATCCAAATAACTAAACAACTCAAAAAAAAATCTAGACTTTATGCTACTTAAACTAATAAAACTGATTATTATCTATCTTTACAGCACTAAATTCTAAAATTTAAGCTACTAAGCCAGGAGCTAAATTTAAAAACAAATTCTATTGCTAACTGTTTTTGGCTTTTATGAATTTTTATGACTTTGACAGCTAAATTAAGCTAAGTAAATAAGCTAGAAAATGCAACTTAAGACTTAATCTATAATAAGCTATAGCTAATCTAACTCCTACTTGAATTTAAGAACCTAAATCCTACTTTTACTTAACTAAAGACTAATCTAAAAGTGACAGCACTAACTGTGACAGCAGTACTAACTTTTAGTTAGTACTGGTGCAGTTTGCACAAGTGCAAACCAAGAGTTAAGCAAGACTTAAGCTATGAAATAAGCTACAAATTGAAAACTAGATTCTAATTTAGATTAAGCTACACCTAAACTACTAGCTATAAAAGAAAATATAAATCTAGAATCCGATAATAGCTAAACCAATTAAAACCTAAATCTCAGATATACTACGAACTTAGTACCTTTCTAGATGCAGAGGTCTTTTAACAGCTGATTAAGCTAAGAAAATAAGCAATAAAATGAAAACTAAAACCTAAGCTATATTAAGCTATATCTAGACTTGAAATACTAAAAGATGAACTATTAAACCCTAACTTTGCTGTCTTAATTTGAGGCTTAAGTATCAGCAGACAGACTAATACTTTAGTTTAGTACTGGACTGGAGCAATTGCATTACCAACAAAGACAAAGAGTGCAGCTAACCTAGTGACTACCACTATCGTAAAACACAGTCAGTACTCATATTGTGTGTATAAAACAAGTGCAATGCAAAATCCAAGCCATAAGGGCTGTTGGATCAAAATTTCAACAAGCAAAAAGAAAATGCACAAGGTACCCAGGGCTGAGAGAATCATTATAAGCCATAATAACTTTAAAAACACAAACTAACTTATGAAATCTTTTTTAAAACTTGTTAAATTTGAAAAACTCAGCTTAACCAAAATGTTTTGCTCAGGTTTTGAATTGTCTTTTTGTGGCAAATTGAAGCTTAAAACCAAACACGCCCTTTAAGCATATAGACATATTTAATAAAGCTTTAAAATGAGAATCCATTAAAACAAAAGAAGTAATACCATATAACTAACACTAGAACAAACCTAAATGACAAAATCTAACTACAAAATTAAGCTAGAATGAAGATCTAAGAGAGTACACTATTATTTTGTTGTTATATATTTTTGGGACAGAAATGAAGTACTAATGATCTAAACCTATTTAAGCAAAAACAGATGAAAACATATGAACAAAATAAGTACTAGTAAGGTAAATAAGATCACAATTAAGCAACTATAGAACACAAATAACAGATATCATAACAATACGCAATAAAAGAGTAGAATTAGGACTATTAAGCTAAATTATGAAAATGCAAATAATTTAAGAGGAGAACTTCCATTGACTTCTACTAAACAAAAGTTCCAATGATGCAGCTACAAGCTCCCTAGCTTAATAGAAGCTAGGGTAAAAGTCTATGGGATCTCTTCCAAGTTAAGATCCACCTTCCAAAAACTCATATCCAATATGGTCCATTTGTATATTAAACTGATTTAAGTTTAGGTAAGATAAATACTGAATTAAACTAAGTCTATTTCACTTATAGACTGAAAGAGCTTAATATGAACTTATTAGCTTATTGAGACAATTTGGCTTATGAAGAAGAGCTTTTTTGATAAAAATAAAAGAAGCTTAATAAATGACTTAAAACTAAGTGTTTCCTTAATGAAAGTTAACTGATTTACATTACTGAAAAAGGAGATACAAATAGTTTTAAGAAAATACATTTAAGAAAAGTAAGAATTTTTAATCTAGACCTAAAAATTACTAAAAAACCAGATAGTAGTTTGTGAGAGGAGAGGCTATTATAGTGCCGAAGCTAATCTTCCCAGACCCTTTTTCCTTGCTCTCCAATCTTCATTCTTAGCCAATCATTTCTTCAATCATTTGATGGCTATTGGTAAGCTCGTGAGCATTGATGTGGACACCTAAAGATCGCGCAACGTGGTCATTCCCTTTTGGATGAAATTGTCTCTTTTGTGAGAGGAAATGGACAAATACCCACTAATCCTGTCCCTTTCACACCATTGGCTGAACGTGTGAGGTAGAGCTATGAGTGGGTAAGAATCCCACCCCCCCCCCCCCCGTAATTGACTATTTGACCCTTCAATTTGTATAGGGAGCTCATGCATTTGACTAATGGGCCCTTTAATTCTTAATTGCCCCTTGTTTTGACTAAGTGAATGGTGGGAGAGACGATGAATAGTAACACGATTTTACCCGCCCTTTTTCTAACTGAAAAGGGTAAATCAGTTTGAAGTTTGGGAAGTTGGCAACTTGAGTCCTTGTGTTTGGATCCTTCTTTTTCTAGTTATAAACTCACTTTTGGAATTTGCAAAACCAGCCCTTGTGGTTTATAAAAAAGGGAAGTGGGCTAGGGATTTGGGCTTAAGAATCCGGGTAAGGCCCATTTAGGGTTTAGAAGGCCCATTAAGCTTTTTAGGGCCCAATAAGAGGTGAGGGGTTATTTTTGGACTTTTGTGAAACTTGGAGTGAAATGATATTTGGGGTCTTGTTGACTTTGTTGACCATGTTATTTTGACTGTGAATGACTGAGACGATGACTTTTCAGGTCATTTGGACGTTGATTCTTTGGCTTCTTCGTTTACTCTTTCTGATTCTCGTGTCCTGTGTTTTGCTTATGTTTTTGACTGTCTTCCTGTGATTGTTGATATAGTCCATACGGCACACATTAGCAAAACACAATACAAGCATATTTTTGCCATTTTTGGTCTGTATTGGGTTTAATTGGGTTATTTTTTGTACAAACGGATATGTGTATTCTACACTTATCAAAATTCCCCATCAACATTGCGTTCACCTCAACAATATCACATCTTGAGAACCAAATACCATCAAAAATTCCCCAAACTAAACTTTGAAAAGTAGCAAAGATGTTGTTGAAAGATAAAGATCAACAATTATAACACCCTGATTTCCCTTTTTCTAAGATTTTCACTCTTTTAAATGATTTTTTCTCTAGAAATTAACTATTCTAACTACAAACTATTGTGTTTGACATAATGTATTGTTTTCATTACCACATTGGTAACTTAAGGATCAAGAAACAAAAAACACAATTAAGTGTCTAAAAGATAACTTCATCATCCCCGATTTTTCACTTTTCCCATGCTAAGCTTAAAAATAAGATCACTGCTAATTACGAACTAAGATGCTAAGACTACTTATAATTACAACTTGTGAATTCCTCTTCCCAACATAAATCATAAATTTAGGTGTGTGTGTTCAAATTAATTTAAACCATTAAATCAACTATTAGGATATTGATAATCCACCAATCTTTACACATGTCCTTTTGGGCTAAATATGTTAATCACTAGTAGAATCACAACTCAAAAGCAAACAAAACCTACTTAGCTAAGACTTCGTTGGTTCCGTGTCCTATAAATTGACTTTCTCCCTAGCGTTCCCACCATCACGGGAGTGATAAAGGCTTTTGACACCCCATCTGGAGAATACTAATCGAAACTCATGAACTTTCAATGAAAAAGCTTTGTAGACTTTTGCAAACCTTAATTCAAAAGAAGAATACCTTGGTTTTAGAAAATAAACTTTACTATTTTTTCTAACTTTGCAAAACATTATTATAACTTTTTACATTATTAGGCAGGAAATCGGTATCACTTTTCTTCGACGACACAATCGATCCACGCCGTCCGACAAGAGCTCGCGTACTTATTATGATACCAACCCTACATAAAACAAAATCCTCCATCCATTCATTCGATGTCACATCGGAGCGAACCGACAAATGCCCATGTACTTTTATTGCGAGGATGTTGTGTATATTAATTATAACGACTAAAGATTTATATAACTGCATCCTTTTATTCACCAACTACAATTTTTTTTGTACTTACTTATCTATGACAAATATTTTTGCAAAAATAGAAATATTTCGTTTTAAGAAAACCAAAGTATAAACGTGAAAGCTAAAATGCTTATTTACCAACGATAGCGATTATCATTGATAAAGCTTTTTTCTCTAAATATGTTAGTTAGACTTTAATAGTAAAACTCTAATTTGTAAAATTAAAGAGAACACAGTATCATTAAAAGCATTTTAAGAACTACGAGGAAGAAAATCACAAGTTAATTCTTATAAGCCTTTAATTTTTCCAAATAAACCGTTATTTTAGCTTCCTAATTCGTAACTAGATACAATCATTTCTTATTCTATTGCAAAAGAAATTCGCAATACTTAGCCCTATATAAAATCCAACTTGGTCAGATTTAAAATCTGCTTGAGATGAGCACAAGTTTTCTTATACTAATGATTCAAGTCTAGCATGTTTAAAGACTCCATAGACTAGCACAAACAATCATCATTAATTTTTTGGGGTTTTTAAAGGAGAAAGCTAGAACTCAACATATCGTAAAACGCATCGGGTCAGAAAATTCCTTCTTATTCTACCCACGGACAACCTACATTTTGTCTTTTTTTTTATTAAAACTTAAAAAAATTAAAGTTTGCTAATTTTTGTAGGAAAACGTACTGGAGAACAACAACTAAAACAAGCAACATCAAATCGAATATTCCCTTCCCCAAACTAAAACGAACATTTTCCTCAATGTTTAATAGTTCCGTCCTCTACGAAAATCTAAAAGCCTTTTTGAGGTATGCAAAAGATAAACATGAATCCAAATGATGAAAGATAGCGGATCTCCCAAACTAATTTCACAACAAAGGATGTAAAAGCTCGAGAAGAATGGGAAAAAATCAACCGGAGACACGAAGCTTTCAAAGAATTTGTTTGGGTTGAAACCTTCAAAAACCACAATAACACCAACAAACATCGAGAAATCGAAAAGATATAAGCCTCTCCTCAACACTACACAGTAGATAATAAAAAATAGAAAGAAAAATAGAAAGGATTAAGCTTGGGGTGCACTCACATGAGCGCTTTTTTTTGGTCACACAGTCGCAACCGACTCGATCCCAGAAAGATTAGTTGTCTTAGGAAGGAGCCAATGGAATAGAAGAGCTCAATCGGCGCTTTCATTAATGTTTGGACAAACTTTAAAAGTATATGAAATTTCCATCCCGATGAGAGGCCCACCGGCTCTAATGTGAGATGCCGGGACGAAAATGGTAGTCTTCCATTCTCGAATAGACGAAAATGAGGAAAGAAAATCAAATCTGCAACAAGGGTGGAAGGGTTGGGAAAAAAAACCGTCAAAAATCATGAGATATTAAACAAAACCTTAAACTCTTGATTATCAAAATACCCGCTTCGGGTTTAAAAACCTTTACTAATATCCGAGTTCTAGTGTAGTCGAGGAATTGACGATTAACTTGAAGATCATGTTAGGTGACACTGTAACTTCATCTCGGAATCAGCATCCTCAACTCCCTAGGCGGAATTAAAATCATCTGTAACAGGAGAATAGCGATCTGTTCTGAGTGGGATAGCTCCTTTATCTTCACGGGATAGAGATATGGGAAGAGACTCGATAACTGAATTTTGATGAACATTTCCCTTGGAAGTTGAAATTTCATAAAGCAACTTTGTCACAAAGACTAAGATATTCCTCCAATTTCAACGATCCTTCCTCACAGAAGGTGTTTAAAGTTCACTGCGAACTCAGGTGAAGAGATCACTCCTTGAGAAAAAGTATTGAAGAATCATTCTACTCTGGCCTCATGATCAGAGATCACTCTGAAAGTGAGATGGATGGAAGCATCATCACTAATAGATTATCAAGAAAAGCTATGTCTCCTTTCTGAATCGAAATAGCCTTCCCCAATTAGAAGACAATCTCCATACTAGAAAATTCATCGAACTCATCATTATGTCTTCAGGAGCAAAATACTCACCTTATCGATAAGGCAGTGTTGAGTAATACTGCTCATTGGAAACGTTGGAATTTTTTATGCTCACATTTTCTTGAAAATTTCTCTCCAAGCAGTCGTTCTTAAAGATGAAACATCATTACTACTGGTGTAAAACGAATTCAAGATGGAGCAAGTTCACATCGGCGACTTCTCTAAATACACTAGTCTTCACCGGAGAAGTAACTAGGGAGAATGTTCATCAGAATGAGTAAGTGTACTGCTGCACTAAAAACGGATCATCTTTTTGAAAAATCGATTACAGAAATGGAAGAACCAATCTTAATTTGTTTTCTCAGATTTATCGGCATACATAAACAAATCATCCTTTCCTACTCTTAATGTTCAAAGTTTCTTCGTAACAAATCGATGAGAGCTTTCGCAATGCAAAGAAAGGTCTCCCTAGTATAATAGCACTCTCGGTCCGGTTCATAAATTAACCACCACAAAAACCGAGCAAGAAAAGTGAAAACCATTCGACTCTAACTACAAACATCTCGGCTAGTGCCCAACGGGGTGCGTAATGGAACGATGGCAACTCGAGTGTCATACAAGTAGGAGTCAAAGCTTCAGCTTAAGTTTTTTGTAGATAGAACGAGGTAAAAGTTAATGCTAGCTCATAATCGGCGAAACACTAGTCCTATTGATTCTTGTTGAGTAAAGACACATTGATAAGAAAATAATTCCTGGATCTTCGAGCATATTTGGGGACCATTAGTATCATGATGATAGCGGAACAATTCAGCATTCCCAGTTGATATGTGGCGATTTCCTACAGCTTCACTTGTTCCTTAGCAACGACTTAACCATTTATTGGAACTTGGCATTTTATCGACAAGATCATCTTTTCAATCATAATCTCCTAAAAAACACGGAGTTGGCTTGACTTCTCAAAAACCGCTATGTTGAAACGTGGTTTATCGTTCTCTCTCACTTTCATCCTCATCGGTATGAAGTTAAATTGATACTAATTAGGATTTGGAGGAATAAAGATCAAGATTAAAACGGTTTTTCTTGTGCTTTTGTGTATTTGGAATTTTCCAGGAAAATTGAATCTTCTTCTCCGGAGATGGGACATGTACGGTATTTTCCAAATTTTGGATTTGCAACTATTCCGCTGACGTCTCCATTTGGTTCGGTTCTTGTGAGGATTTGAAACAACGGGAGTAGAACAAAGGATCGAAGAGATCTTCCAAGCTACCATGCTATCCTTGTGTGGATATCATTAATTTGCTGACGAGGTTTAGTGACGGTTTGACTTGGAAAGAGTTCTTGAATTTCGAAGGTATTAGGCGGTAATTTTGTGAAATATATCATAAAGACTGTCAACAAACTGTGGTTGGCACATTAGCCATATATTCTGCACAAATTTTGACCGTGATTTTGAACATTACTTGCAACACCAGCATCGTTTTGCCTTGACGTCGAATTTTATCAAAATCCGTTTTTCAAAACACCTTGGATTAGGGGCGTTAGGAAGTTATGATAATGCATGCGTTGGTTGATTGGTATGGTGGTTTGAAAAACTTGATTTTGGATGTTTTGAACGGTTTTGATTAAAATTCCTTCGCACGTTTTGGTTAAATTGAAATTGTTTTCCTTGATAACGGTTTTGGTTGTTTTGACATTTGGTGATTGAAACCCGGAGGGTCTCTTGACTGCCAAAATTAGATGTTGTTTCTTTGGAAGAAAGACCAACCATTGCAGTTTGTTGAAGATTGTTGGATGATGTCCAATGAAAAACGGAAATCGTTCCACCTCTAGTTAACGGACAATGATTATAATGTGATTTAGATCCACAACTGACACATAACTTATTCATCAAACTGCTTAGACTGTGCAGGAGAGTAACAACTAGAAGCTTTCATTTCATTCAACATTTTGTTCATCTTGATAGTCATCATATCCTCAGAGAAAGCGGTATTTGTTGCATATCGAAAGAATTAATAAAGTGAAGATTAGAAAGAGAGGCCTATCCGTACTCAACTCAAGAATATTTTGCACGACTTCTTTGAGTAACGTAACCCTTTTGACATGCTTTCAATAATCCGCTAATCCCTTCTTGAGGCATCGTGTCTAAGAAATTGCAACCCGCCCGCGGAATCTAAGGCATCTTGATCGTTGGAATTCAAGGAATTGTAAAAAGATCGAGTTGGTGTAGTTTCTGAAAGCCCATGGAGAGAGACATTGACGAAGGAGTCCTTTAAAACGTTCCCATGCTTCGTTGAAGGTTTCGTTGGGCTTTTGGTAAAAAGTAATAATCTCATTCCGATAGTAAGTGGTTTTTGAAGGTGGGAAAAATTAGTTTATGAATTTTGAAACAAGGTCGTCCATGTAGAATGATCTAGAAGGTTCCTGTCTAACCCAATCTCATGCTTCACCGTCTAGAGAAAACGGAAAAGCAAAAGCTTTATCGAAATGTCTAAACGTTGAAGTGACCTTGTAAAAAATCGAAAGGTGATGTGAGGTTTTGTCTAAACCCGAAAACTATTACTTTGCACAAATTGATTAAATGTTGTTAAGCTAAAATTGTTAGCATTGATCGGTGGAACAACTTAGCATCTCTACCCTTCGATGGTGCTTGTAACATTTGGGCCCAATTGTACTTTGTCACCATTGAACATCGTTTTGTTCAACAATTAGGTTCAAATTTTCAACAACCGGAAGAGTTTGTTGTTTCGACGTCTTCGAGATTGCGAACGAGTGCCATAAAATAAAAAAACAAAAAAAGCAGAAAGCATCTGAAAATACATCAGGAAGTGCTAAGTCTGCAAGAATCCGCTTCATATAAACAACATGCTAGATGAATCCAACACATCAGCAATCTGAAACAACCATAAACAAAAGATCTTGATCATGGTTATATTCCTGAAATCGTAAGATGAGGAGATCCCAGAAGATGAAACTCCTTTGAGTTGATAAAAGAGTTTTAGAATTGATAAACGATACCTACTATCTAATAATCATGAAAAGAAAGAGGCTAGAATCAAAACATGCTAGTAATCAGTTTAGAGAAGATGTTGAGGAATATCTACCATCTAAACAAGAAAAGAATTAATAGAAAAACGAAGTAGTTGTAGGAAAGCACGGGCAAGAGGATTGTCTCATCCACTCTAGATGCTTGTAGCAAGTTTTTAACACACGTAAAATATATAAAAAATATAATACTTTAAAAGAGTAATTAAGAAAATTACCAAGTTACCCTTGATAAATTCACATTCTTAAACAATATATAATATATATATTAATAATACGATACTAAACCGAGGGCAAATATGATCACACCGGGTCTTTCCACCCACCCCAACGACTATGAAATGAAAACCTATCGTTAAGCTTGATTACAGATATCAATAAAAGCAAAGATAATTTTTGATAATCATATCTAACTAAATTAAAAGCAATTTAAACAATTAAACAAATACGGTAAAATATTAAACGGCGACTAATAAGTAAACTACATCTAAAGATTAACACCCCTAAAAAAAGTGTAAACTAATATTTTGTTTTTTTTTTTATTCTAAACCAAGATAGGAAAAAAGGAAAAATTTAGGAAAAAGAAAAACTATTTTGGCTTTTTAGATTAAAAGATATATTTTTCTAAAATTTAAACCTACTTAAAAAACTATAAAAAAATAAAATATAAAAGTAAAGTCCTAAAAATTTTATAAAAATTATAACTAAATAACAATGTTAAAAAATTTTCTAAAAAAAAATAGCCCTAATTTTGAACTTTTTATTTAAAGATTAATTTAAACTAATTAAAAACCCTAAACCCTAATTATTAACTAAAAAACTAAATAAAAACTAATTAAAAACTAACTTATGGACTAACTGTGAAAAAGACTTAAGATTTAACTGGGTAACTACTAACTAACGGGGAAGGACTAACTGAGAAACAATTGAAAGCAGAAAAATACGAGATTGGTCCTGAGGTTCCTAATACCCGAATACAACCCAAGTCTTAATTGAGACCCGCTAAAAAAGTTGAGTTTACAAAGTGCTTTTTAGGAAAACTCAAAGAAAATTGTGAGAACCGCTTACGAAACAACTTTAAAGAAAGACTTATAGCTAAATAGCCACAAATAAGCGCAAAAACTTATTTAATCACTACCTCTAAAAGTGGGTTTAACCCGTGTTATAGAAAATTAAGGCTATAAATAACTCCAAATTAGGTTCAAAATGTAAAAGGAAAGAAGTTCTAATAGATCTTATGATAGAGGCTTAATCTATAAATGAGAAGAAATAAAGGAGTTAATCTACTTTTTGCCTTTTGAATTGATCATGACAAACTAAGCAAACACACAGAAAACAAAATCATAAGCAAAAATCCAAATAAGCTAACATACTCAAAAAGAAAATCTAGACTTTAAGCTACTTAAAACTGATTATTATCTATCTATTTAAGCTATAAATTCTACCACCGTTAAGCTGATATCTAAATTTAAAAAACAAAATTCTATTGCTAAACTGTTTTTTGCTTTTTATAATTTTTTGATTTGACAGCTAAATTAAGCTAAGTAAAATAGAGCTAGAATATGCAACATAAGACTTAGATCTATAATAACTAAAGCTAATCTAAACTCCTACTTGAATTTAAGAACCTAAATCCTAATTTTACTTAACTAAAGACTAATCTAAAAGTGACAGTACGAACTGTGACAGCAGTACTAACTTTTAGTTAGAATTGGTTCCCTTTAGCACAAGTGCACTCCAAGAGTTAACAAGACTTAAGCTAATGAAATAAGCTACAAATTTGAAAACTAATTCAATTTAGATTAATTACACCTAAACTAACTAGCTACTAGAACTTAAATCCTAAATCCTACTAAAAGCTTAAACCAAGTATAAGCCTAAAGCTCAGCAAGTACTAACAAACTTATGTACTGCTGATGCAGGAGGTCTTTTAACATGATATGCTAAGAAATAAGCATAAAAATGAAAACTAAAACCTAGAAGCTTATATTAACGCTATACTAGACTTGAAATACTAAAAGATGAAAACTATTAAACCTAGACTTGCTGCTTAAATTAAGGCTTAAGTATCAGCAGTACTAACTTTAGTTAGTACTGCTGGTGCAATTGGCAGTACCACAAAGACAAAGAGTGCAGGCTAACCTAGTGACTACCACTATCTTAAACACACTCAAATTGTGTGTATAAACACAGTGCAAGCAAAATCCAAGCCTTAAGGGCTTTGGATCAAAATTTCACAAGCAAAAAGAAATGCACAAGGTACCCTGGTGCTGAGAGAATCATTATAAGCCATAATAACTTTAAAAACACAAACTAACTTATGAAATCTTTTTAAAACTTGTTAAATTTGAAAAACTCAGCTTACCAAAATGTTTTGCTCAGGTTTGATTGACTTTATAGACAGATTTGATAAAGCTTAAAATGAGAATCCATTTAACAAAGAATTAATACCAGATAACTTACACTTATTAACACTAAATTACAAAATATAACTACTAAATTAGAGATAGAATGAAATCAGAGATATACAACTATTATTTTTGGTTTTTATATCATTTTTGGACAGAAATGAAGTGGGCTAATGAATCGAAATCTAATTTAAGAGCAAAAACAAAATGAAAACATATAACTAATAAGCACTAGTAAACGGAAATAAGCATAATTAAGCAACTAATGAACACAAATAAGCAGATATCATAAGCTAATAAGCAATGAAGAGTAAATTAGGACTAGTTAAGCTAAATTATGAGAAATTCAAAGAAATTTTAAAGAAGAAACTTACATTGACTTCTAGCAAACAAGAATTCCAATTAAGCAGCTACAACTCCTACTTTTTAAAAAGCTATGTAAAATTCCTTTGGGATCTGCTTCCGAAGTTAAGATCCCCTTACCAAAAAGCTCGAATATCACAATATGTCATTGTAAGTTAAACTGAGTTAAGATATATGGTAAGATAATACTGATTAAAATAAGCTCTATTTCAGCTTATAGACTGAAAGAGCTTAAAATGAGCTTATTAGCTTATTGAGACAATTTGGCTTATGAAGAGAGCTTTTTGATAAAAAGAAAAGAGAGCTTATAAATGACTTAAACTAAGTTTCATTAATGAAAGTTACTGATTACATTACTTGAAAAGGAGATACAAATATTTTGGCGACTGGAAAATTACATTTAAGAAAAGACAAAATTTAAGCTAGACTAAAAAATTAACTAAAAACCTAGATAGTGTAGTGTGCGAGTGACCTATTTAAAGTTGCCAAGATGAAGCTTCCAGACCCTTTTTTCCTTGCTCACACAATCTTTTCCAATCTTAGCCAAACACATTCTTCAATCATTTGAGGCTATTTAAGCCGGTGGATCATTGTGTGGAACACCTAAAGATCCCAGTGTGTCCATTCCCTTTTGGATGACATTGTGCTTCTTTGTGAGAGGACATGTACAAATACCCACTAATTTCGTGCTTCACCCATGCTGACGTGGAGGTGAGCTTGATTGAGGATAAGTAACCCTTATTATGACTGATTTTGACCCCTTCATTTGTCATTAGGGAGCTCAGAATTACTATTGGCCCTTTAATTTTTAATCCCCTTGTTTGACTAAGGGACATGGTGGGAGAGACATGAAAAATAACATGATTATAACCGCTCCTTTTTCTAACTGAAAAGGGTAAATCGTTTTGAAGTTTGGAAGTGGCATTTGAGTCCTATGTTTGTTTGATCTGTTCTTTTTCTAGTTGATAAACTTCACTTTTAGAATTTGCAAACCAGCCCTGTGGTTTATAAAAAGGGAATGGGCAAGGGATTTGGTCTTAAGAAATCGTTAGCCCATTTAGGGTTTAAAGGTGCATTTAATCTTTTTAGGGCCCAATGAAGAGGCAGGGGTTTATTTTTGGACTTTTGTGATCACCTTGGAGGTGAAAATGGAATAATTAATGGGTCGTTTTCTTTTGTTGACAGTTGACTGTATTTTTGACTGATGACTAGACTTTTCTGGCATTGGCTTTGAGTCTTTGGCTTCTTCTTGTACTCTTCTGATTCCTCGGTCCGTGTTTTGCTTGTTTTTGAGACCTGTTTTCTTGTGATTAATATATCCGTACCTGCACATAACATAACAATAAACGAATACAAGCAAATTTTTGCCATTTTTTGGTCTGTTTTGGGTTTTAACTGGTATTTTAGGTACAAACAGATATGTGTATTCTACACTTATCAATGCTCTGGTATTCTATGGTTCTCAGAGGAATCCAAATGAACCCCCAAGGTATTTGTACAACAAAGACTTATTCTTTCTAAAGAACATGAATAATTGTGGAAAGAAGTATGACTCCGCTCATAAATTCATGCAACTTGTTCCTGAAGAGGATCTAAAGAAAATGAGTATACGATAGGTAAAAAGAGTCTCAATACTTTCAATGAAGAAGCACGGTTGTCAATTCAACATTGAAAAGATTCATGGCATAAGAGAATGTACAAGATGAAGCACAGGAAAGTAAGGTATGATCCATAAGAAGTTTCCTTTGATTACAGGATTGTTGAAGTTGTTAGAGTTACAACTAAACAAAAATATGGGCTTAATTTTATGCAACAAATTATTGTGATGAGAGAGAATGACAAGCCAGATAGCTTTTCTGAGGCTGACTTGTGCCTGAACAACAAAGTCAAGCTACCATAAGAACAAGCTGTTGAATTCATTTCTTACCGTCATCAAAAGTTATGTAATATGGGAGAGAGTTCATGACTTTTAGCTTGAGATAGAGAGCTACCAGATAAAGATCAACCTCACTGCTCCAACATTGACCTTCCTTGGTATAGAAGCTTGTAATACTTACTTCATTATAGATGAACCTTCGATTGGATTGATTGACTTGAACATCAATGAGAAGAATCGGATTATGGAATTAATTGTAAATACAGTTTTTGTGATGCAACTCTGGAAAAGGTGCTCAAGGAAGTGAAGCTAAAGATTTTTGAGATTGAGTTCAAGACAAAGACTCCATTGCTTGGTGAGTTAGACCTCAAGATAATGAAAGCTTATAAAAGAGAAATAATGAAGAGTCTAAACGTCACAAGCAATGAGAAAGATGGGAGTTCAATCGAATGGAAGACCAATTCACCATTCGATGAAGTGACAAGAATAATCAACCCTTATGGGAGATTGCTAAGAATAAAAAAGTGTTTATTACTCTCTAAGAATTGGTTTTGTATTATTAAGCACTTCTAGTTTTATTTATTATGTAATAAGTGAAATTTGGTCAACATAAGTAACATTGACCAAATCACCTCTTAAGAAAGTAGAGTAGGAAATTAGTATAAATAGTAGATTAAACACATAGTTTAGGAGCTATTGACATTTTTTAATCCCTTCCTTCCCTCTTTTCTATCTTTTATTGAAAATTTGAAAATGATAAAAAAAACCTCTCCAGACTTCCTCTCTTATGCTTAAACATTTCTTATATGATACATAATGTCTAACATTAACCCATCAACTTCATTGGTTGTGTTGTCATCGTTAGCCCCTGATCTTCGTGTGTTTGGCCTAGTAGACATAGTTCTACATTCAACATAAGAGAATCGTTTGAAATTAAATTTTGACTAGAATACATTTTTAATAAGATGTATTTACACTTGCTTCAAAATTTAGAAAGTGACACATATAGTTAACATAAATAGGTGAAATTCGTGAGTATCGCTAAATAAATAATTTATGAACAATGTACTATAAGGTTTTTAATAGTATACATACAAAATATTTTATAAAGGGGTTAAGCCTATAAATTAGAAATGTACTTTCCAAAATATACACATACTATAAACACACAGTATTTAATTACCATATAATAAATACCATACAACTTTTAATTTTTAAAACTTTAATAGTAATTAGCTTGCAGCCTGATACCAGCTACAACCGGTTAACATTTGAAAATGACCGACACTTCAGCAATTTTTTAACTTTGTTATTTATTTAGGATGACCTAGATTTTTCAACATGTCTCGTTTGCTTCATCACTCATATTAAACCTATATCCAAACACACATACTAAAACTCATCTTCTTCACCTTCTCAAAGTAAATAACACAAATACTCCATGTGTTTAATTTTTTTGTTTTCATATAAATGCATACCTTATTCACCATTTTTACCAAAACCACCACCACCACCACTTATATATGGCCACCGACACCAACAAAATCCATTCAATATCTTGTCAACAAAATATTCTCGTAAAAATATGGATCTAAACCATGACGATTGATGGAAAATATTCTGGTCACAATATGGATCTAAACCAAAATCCACCATAAGGTAAATCGTCGTAACCCACCACAGGCAACATGGTGGTACCGTCACCATCGTTACCACAATGGGTCCCGTTCCAGTAACCTTGTTCTTGTTGTGTTGTTTTTATTTGTTTTTGTGTCAAGACTGAAACTTATCAATCTATATTTTCATAAGATATTAAGTGGTGGCTCCAAGCAAGAAAATCAAGAAAAGGAATGATGTTCACGACATCAATAGTTTTTAATTCATCCACATCAATTAATTCATCCTATTAATAGATCGGGTTTAGGCAATCAAATCGGACCTTGTTAAATCTAGGTAAATTAATTCATCTTCACCAAATCAATTAAGTATTTTAAATTAATTCATTCTCAACAGATGGTTTCTTCATCAATTAATTTTATCAAATTTTAACAAAATTAATAAATAGGTCTTTTAATTAATATATCATAGGCTATTGATGTGGTGAGTGCTAAATTGTATTGAATATAGAATATTTACTTTCAAGCTTTTAGATAAGCTTATTGATTGTGGTGATTTGCACATGAAACAAAAATAAAATTTTGCGAATGATTTTCCCCCTGATTTTTGGTTGGGTTGTGTTTCTGAAAAGTGTTTGAGAGATGACCCATATAATTGTTCCAACAGTGGAATTTTTAAAAAAAGTATTTATCAAACTACAAAATTAGCAGGTCATATGAACTAATCTTACCAAAGTAGCTCGTTTCCATAACAAATAATGGTAATAAAACAAAGTGTTTTACTAGAAGTGTTAAATTGGAGAATGTAAGTTTCTAATTAATGGACTTAATCTTTTATAAAGATATTAATAAAACATCAATTTACAAAAATTGACATTACCCATACATTCGTATCTAACGTTTTTAAATACTAAAAATAAATTGATCATAAAGCAAGAACAATCAAATCCAAATTGTTCTTCAACCAAAAAAGCTGACAACTGAGAACGTAAAGTAAAAGTCACGACAATATGCGAACTACGCCCTAAACACGAGCATGTACAAGATGGACAACAACAAAACCAACGTAAGGGATCCTAAGGACAAGGCTAAACATCATGCCTTCCTACCCATAACCCGTGCCGCATCAGCATCATCATTTGCCCATTCAACGACCGATAATAGACTCTCAATAGACTCGGTCAAATCCTGCATGCCCTTCAACTGAGGTTAACCCTTTCTCTAATCTCTCGGTTTTTCTTACAAATCAGACACTACAAGTCTCAAACTCTCGATAGGTCAGCCCGGGACGGTCGCCAGGCACGGACACAACTCCATAGCGTGAGTAGTTCAACTGGTGTCTGTACCTTTCGAGTAGTAAGTATACCTAGTAGGCAAAGGAAGAAGAAGAGGGCGTGTAGGTTGGAGGCTAGCAGTCCCGCGATGTTGAATTTTTCTCTCAGTTCGCTAACTCTCCTACATTTGCTGAAGCGTAGCGCGAGAAGAGGATTCACGCGACATCGTGTCTGTAACATAAGAGACACGAAACATGCTTAGTCGAGTGGCAATGATGTGACAAAAGAAAATAAACACATATACAGCAACATATAATAAGTTAGGTCATAATGCAATGCATGAAAATATGTAATGCATACTCACGCGACCAATGCAATTTCAAATGACCTCATTTCTTATGACTCGACCAAACACGATACTTAGTAGATACATCCATCATTGCATGATTCTACCTGAATTATACATAGTTGATTAGGCTATGTATAATTAATGTTAAATGATGAAATGCTCGGACTAGTCACTTCCTATGACGTTAGGCATTTTACAAAAAGTTTTTATTTGTGGTTATAGTTCTAGTTTTTAGTTTTCGAAAACATGGAATTCTCTATAACCTTACAGCTCTGATACCAATTCTGTCACACCTAGCTAAAGCGAAAACACGGAATGTAACAGGCAAGGCACAAACATAAGATAATATAATATGTTCAATCAATAATTTAGGACGTTGTTAAATTGTACAACATTACATAAATTGTCTTGGGTCGACTCCGTTTAATAATTGAAGTAAACACAAGTCTTTAAATTGAAATTTTGTCTTGGTTATCCCACAAAATAAGAGATGACATGTAAAAACTTCAATGCAAATGCCTTCATGAAAACACTAAGGACGGCAACTCTAAATGGCTGAGAAAACGCGTCAACTATGAAAAAGTTGGTGAAGTATACCGAGTTCATAGTATAATAAAACCTTTTTTAAAAGAGTTTGCTGCCCTTGGTAAAATTTTACTCATCTCATTACGTAATCCCGTATTTTGTTTTTTTTTTTCTATTCCCCACCACCCATACAAGACTCGTAATAGTAGAGAGTTTACCAAAAATAGATAATGATAATCAAAAATACTTGTTGTCGATTTTTAGCCTTTATGCATTTAATGACCAATACATCTTTGTACATTAGTGGTTTAGGATCGAAATGTCTTAGATGTCTTATATCGGGTGATATGCATTCCTAACACGAAAAAGAAAGGTTGGTCCCTCTAAATAGCGTTATCCGTACTACTACTATTTTGTCCCTGCTAAGTCCTACATTTAGTGCATCTTGCATACGAAGTATCATTGCTCGAAATAAACTAACATAACAGTAATGATACAACAGATGTCTACACGATATACATATACTTACATACATAGTATATATATATATATATGATTAATATAATGAGTATATAAATATATATATAGGTATATAAGAATAATATCATATATATATATATTATATAGTATATATATATAATATATATCTGATGGCTAGCGTTGTATGGTATATTTAAGATAATTCAAGTTTTAAATTTATATTTTTACACGAGACTAAACCAAAACAACACTTAACGGCATTGTAACTCGATCGGTAGTTAGTTTCGTGGTAAGTAGTGTGTCAAACACTTGAAGCGAGGTTTAAATCTATAATTTAATTAATATCTTGGTTATTATATATATGTTAAAGTCGATTCTATTCTAAAACCTATGTTAAAACATATGTCAGTTTAAATCCTAATTCTAACGGGAAAAAAGGCGTTTCAACCTGAGAGACTGGCACAGTTGGTTGGTGACAGCAATCAATTAAGCACTTTTAAACCCCACGTAAGCTAATATACAAAAGACAAAAGAGCGGTCGAAACCTTTTATAAAAAACCATATTACCATATTAATTCAATTAGAACGATGGTTGTTTTATTTAATGCAAGGATTTCCTTCTCATCGAGGTGCAAATCATTCTTAGACTTATGCGTTACATATCCTAAGAACCTAGACACCGATTATTCAGTCATAAATTAAAGTATCCGTATAAAGCATATCTATTTGCTGATTATAATATAATCTTAGGGATTCAAAGCAATGGGACTTGTTAAAACCACCCTATCTCATAGAGACTTTACCCCCTCTTACCGCTTAATGACAATTTATACACGAGTAGACCACTATGTCAACTATCCCAATAGAATTCAAACATTACTTGTTGAATTAAACGATGTCACGCCTGCTTAGTCAACACAAATCATAAACAATTGGCAATATCCAATTAACTATTAAGCGAGAAGCGTGTCCATAGACACATAACTTAGAAGGACAATATTTGTGTCACTATAACTCTAATGGTATAAATTACTATTTGTACGATCCCGACTCTAATCTGATTGGTCCGATTTCACTAAATCCAATTGAATGATTGGTCACATACAAAAGTCGCGGGAACAAGTATAAATTGATATACATCAACAAGGCACTCAATGATAAATCTAGAAATCGAGATAAACAAAATTACAAACATTCAAATCTTAATAATAATGCTGATACCACAAAGGTATATTACCTCACAAGAAACGTCATAATAAATACAAGAACAATTATTAGCCAAGGTAAACTACCCGAGTTAAACGAATGATACCAAAAACTAAACGATTACTAAAAGCTTAGGAATTACACTTTGTCTCGTAATGGAATTTGATAACTTTCTCGACCATCTTCTGCTCTTTTTCTCCTCAGAAAAAGCAACTTTTATGGTTTTTAGGTACGAGAATAAGATTTGGCACACTTAAAACTCGTTTTTTGAGTTTTCTATTTATATGGTGTGGAATTCGTGATACGGCGTATCCAAGGTGTTGATACGGCGTTTTGGGGATTTCTTGGGAGAGTATGGACCATTTTGATCCTTACCATAATATTATATGATTTCATAGTTGAATAACGCGTATCGAGTCTCATCTGGAATACGCGTATGATCTGTATCTGGGTGGTCTTTTGAGTGTAGGCAACATCCCGTAACTTACTTATGGATAGGCTAATTGTCGTCCCAATAGTAATCATCAAAATATCTTCCTTTAAGGCTCCATAATGCGCTTCCTTTTGCTATTTATTTCAACCTATTACACCTTAATTACTGCATTTCCAAATATAAACGATAAGTAACAATTCTTTGCAATAACTATACAAAATGGGTTAATAACATGGGATAAATGATCGTTGATAGAAATAATGCCTAAAACCATTATTAATATTTTTCACATCTTAACGTTTTGATAATCACAAAATATAAAAACGTTCAATGTAAAATTTAACGTATACAATATATTAGAAGTAAATTTGTCATTCGAAAATTATATCACTTAAAGGATATAAAAAATAAAAGTTTAATGCCTTTTTATGATCAAAGAAATTTTATTTAACCCACACTTTTATAAAATGTTTTAAACATAACAAAACACATTTTCTAACAATGAAATGAAATGTTTATTCATAATAAACATTTAGAAAGTCAATTTCGTACTTAAAACGACGTGAAAGTTACAAAGTATTCTCCCTATACAAAAGATAATCTGGAGCCCCATCTTAAAAGCCGCACCCCCTTAAAATACATACACC
Organism: Tanacetum coccineum; assembly: GCA_026074375.1. NCBI lineage: Eukaryota > Viridiplantae > Streptophyta > Magnoliopsida > Asterales > Asteraceae > Tanacetum > Tanacetum coccineum. The sequence goes on along the minus strand of BQNB010008341.1, from coordinate 36,328 downwards.
GGCCCCCCTTAAAATTAAGGGACTGCCACCAATTTAAGGGGACCGCCCATAGGTCGACCCCAGCCTCTAAGATAGTACCTATACCATCGCAATGACCCCTTATGACCCCACATCTATTATCTCACCTTTTTTGCACTCATATCTTGTGTTTCCAAAACAGCCCACACATCATAAAAATCCTTTGAACATCTAAATATACAGCTTTGTATATCCAAAGGTCCAAGCTCAATTCCTCAGTGCAAGAGAATAATACTTCCATCCATCAAGTGAAGAATTATTACACCTTTGGTGTTGTTGTCACTCTTTATGCATCCATATCTTAACATGTAAATCAGTTGTAAATCTTGTAAGTGTGCAGTATGTTAGACTTGGTGATTGTTGTAAGTATAGTTAGAAATTGTGATCCTTTCCTAGAAGTAGTTAGTATGTGTTTGATTATAGCAGTGGCCTGGTGAAGTAGTGGTGTGAAGAAAACTAAGGTTTGAGATTGATCTGGAATCACTGGAACAAAGCTTTATATTTAGATGATCAAAGGAATTTAATGGATTGTGAGGCTGTTTAAGAACAAAAAGAATCGTGCACAAGAAGAAGACAATTGGGAAAGACAGTATTTATAGGAACTAAACTAAGATGGTCTACCTTATGGGCGGTCCCCGTAAAATAGGTGGGCCGTCCCCTTAATTTTAAGGTGGCCCGCCCGATATTATAAGGGGTCTGCCCTAAGACTGGCGCACCCCCGTTTTTGTCCTTTGTATAGGGAGAATTTTTTTGAACTTTCAAGCGTTTTTAAAGTCCGAAAATTTGAATTTCAAAATGTTATATTTTGAATAAAACATTCTATTTAATTGTAGAAAAGTTTGTAATGTTTATAACATTTTATAAAATTGCGGTTAAATAAAAATTTACCTTTGATCATAAATGCATTAAACGTTTTATTTATTACATATCTTTAAGTGATATAATTTCCGAGAATGAAAAATTTACTACTAATTGACTATATTACGTTTAATTTTACAGTGAACTTTTTTATATTTTGTGATTAACAAAACGAGTAAGATGTGAAAAATATTAATAATGTTTTAGGCATTATTTCTATCAACACATCATTTATCCCATGTTATTAACCCATTTTGTATAGTTATTGCAAAGAATTGTTACTTAATCGTTTATATTTGAGAATTGCAGTAATTATGGAGTAATTGGTGAAAGATAGCAAAAGGCGCGCATTTTGGAGCTTAAATGAAGATATTTTGAAGATTACTATTCTGAAGACCAATACGCCGTATCCATCAAGGAAGATACGGCGTATCCGTGCCTACACTCACCAAAGACCACACATGAATAAAGATCAATACGCCGTATCCAGAGAGACTCAATACGCCGTATTCAAAATATGGAATCAATATAATATTCTGGAAGATATCAAACGTGGTCCCTACTCCAAGAAATCCCCAATACGCCGTATCCAACACTTGGATACGCCGTATCCAACCGACTTCCATACCTTATAAATAGAAAACTCAAAAACGAGTTTTAAGTGTGCTAAATCATATTCTCGATACCTAAACCACAAAAGTCGATTTTCAGAGGAGAAAAAGAGCAGAAGAGGTCGAGCAACGTTATCAATTCCATAGGAGACAACGTGTAATTCCATATACTTTAGTAATCGTTTAGTTTTTGGTATCATTCGTTAACTCGGTTAGTTTACCTTGGCTAAATAATTGCTCTTGTATTTATTATGACGTTTGAAGGCTAATACCTTTGGGTATCAGCCATTATTATTAAGATTTGAATGTTTGGTATTTTGTTTATCTCGATTTCTTGATTTATCATTGAGTGCTTGTTTATGTTTATCAATTTATACTTGTTCACACGCTTTTGTATGTGACCTATCATTCAACTGGATCTAGTGAAGCGGACCAATCAGATCTAGCAGTCCGGATAGGCTCTCCATATAGAAATATTAATAACATCTAGAATTATGTTTTACACAAATATTGTCCTTCAAGTCTGTGTCAATGACACGCTTCGAGTAACTAGTTAATTGATATTGCCGAATGTAATTGATTTGGGGTGACTAGCAGGACCTAGATAATTCAACAAGTAATGTTCTGATTCTATTGGATAGTTGGACAAGTGGACTACTAGTGTATAAATTGCCATTAAGCGGTAAGTGGGTAAAGTCTCTATGAGCTAGGGTTTTCAAGATCACCCAATTGCTTTAATCCCTAAATATATATAATCAGTGCAAATAGGATGCTTTATAACGATACTTTTAATTAATGACAAATTAATGTGTCTAGTCTTAGATGATGTAACGCCTAAGTCTAAGAAATGATATGCCACCTCGAGAGAAAAATCATTGCTTTAAATTCAACCAACGTCCTAATTGAATTAATAATGGTTAATATAGTTTTCTTATAAAGTTCCGACCCTCTTTGTCTTTTTGGTAAATTTAGCTTACGTGGGTAAAATGCCTTAAAATTGATTGCCGTCACCAACCAAACCTGCCAGTCCTCTCAGGTTGAAAACCGCCTTTTTCCCGTTAGAATTAGGATTAAACTGACATATGTTTTTAACATAGGTTTAGAATGGAAACGAATTAACATAGATTAGATACCAAGATATTAATTAAATTGATAGAATGTAACCTCGCTTCAAGTGGTTGAACACACAACTTACCACAAACACGACCGATCGAGTAACACTCCCGTTATAGTGTTGTTTTTGGTTAGTCGGTAAATATTAATTTAAAACTTGAATATCTTAACTATACATTACAACGATAGCACATCATATATAAATGATATAATAATAAAATAAAAAAATATATAATATATATGATATATATTATGTATGTATATATATAAATAGTGCTAGACAATTAAGTGTATCATTACTGTTAAGTTAGTCATTTCGAGCATGTTACTTCGTAAGCAAGATGCACCAAAATGTAGCTTAGCAAGACAAAATAGTAGGTAGTACGGATAACGCTATTTAGAGGCCGACCAACCTTTCTTTCTCGTGTTATGAATGCATATCACCGAATAAGACATCTAAGACATTTCAGACTCATAACACTAATGTATAAAGATGTATTGGTATTAAATGACATAAAGGCAAAAAATCGTAAACCAAGTATATTTTGATTATATTTATCTATTTATGGTAAACTCTTACTATTACGAGTCTTGTATGAGCGGGATTCGTAATGAGATGAGTAAAATTTTAAAGGAGCAAACTTTTTAATAAAGGTTTTATTATAACTATGAACTCGTATACTCACCAACTATTTTCATAGTTGACGCGTTTTCTCATGCATTTTAGGTGACCGTCCTTAGTGTTTTCATGAAGGCATTTGCATTGAAGTTTTTACATGACATCTTTTATTTTGTGGGATAACCAAGACAATATTTCAATTTAAAGACTTGTGTTTACTTCAATTATTAAACGGAGTCGACCCAAGACAATTTATGTAATGTTGTACAATTTAACTTCTAAATTATGATGACATATTATATTATCTTATGTTTGTGCCTTGCCTGTTACATTCCGTGTTTCCGCTTTAGCTAGGTGTGACAGAATTGGTATCAGAGCTGTAAGGTTATAGAGAATTCCATGTTTTCGAAAACTAAAAACTAGAACTATAACCACAAATAAAAACTTTTTGTAAAATGCCTAACGTCATAGGAAGTGACTAGTCCGAGCATTTCATCATTTAACCTTAATTATACATAGCCTAATCAACTATGTATAATTCAGGTAGAATCATGCAATGATGGATGTATCTACTAAGTATCGTGTTTGGTCGAGTCATAAGAAATGAGGTCATCTGAAATTGCATTGGTCGCATGAGTATGCATTACATATTTTCATGCATTGCATTATGACCTAACTTATTATATGTTGCTGTATATGTGTTTATTTTCTTTGGTCACATCATTGCCACTCGACTAAGCATGTTTCGTGTCTCTTATGTTACAGACACGATGTCGCGTGAATCCTCTTCTCGCGGCTAACGCTTCAGTCAAATCTAGGAAGAGTAGCTACACCAGAGAAAGAATTCAACAATCGCCGGACTGCTAGCCCTCCCAAACCTACACCGCCTCTTCTTCTTCTTTAGCCTACTAGGTATACTTACTACTGAAAGGTACTGACACCAGTTGACCCACACGCTATGGGTTGGTCCGTGCCTGACGACAGACCCGGGATGACCTATCGAGAGTTTTAGACCATGTAGTGTCTGATTGTAGAAAACCGAGAGATTAGAGAAAGGGTTAACCTCAGTTGAAGGGCATGCAGGATTTGATCGAGTCTATTGAGAGTCTATTATCGGTCGTTGAATGGGCAAATGATGATCTGATCGGCACGTGATATGGGGATTAGAAGGCATGATGTTTTACCATGTCCGTAAGGATCCCCATACTTGGTTTTTGTTGTGTCCATCTTGTACATAGCTTCGTTTAGGGCGTAGTTCGCATATTGTCGTGACTTTTACTTTACGTTCTCAGTTGTCAGCTTTTTTGGTTGAAGAACAATTTGGATTTGATTGTTCTTGCTTTATGATCAATTTATTTTTAGTATTTAAAAACGTTAGATACGAATGTATGGGTAATGTCAATTTTTGGAAATTGATGTTTTATTAATATCTTTATAAAAGATTAAGTCTATTAATTAGAAACTTACATTCTCCAATTTACACATCTAGTAAACACACTTGTTTTATTACCATTATAGTTATTGAAACCGGCTACTTTGTAACGATTTAGTAAATATGACCTGCTGATTTTTGAAGTTAATAAATAATTTTTTTTAAAATTCCACGTGGACAATTATATGGGTCATCTTCTCAAAAACTTTTCAAGAACACACAAACCCAACAAAAATCAGGAACATCATTCGCAAAATTTTATTTTGTTTCATCGTGCAAATCACCACATCAATAGCTTTATCTAAAGCTTGAAGTAATAATTCTTATTCTAATACATTTATAGCAAATCACCACATCAATAGCCATGATAAATTAATTAAAAGACCCTATTTATTAATTTGTTAAATTTGGATAAATTAATTGATGTAAGAACATCATTGTCAAATGAGTTATTTAAAATACTTTTTTAATTGATGGGGAAGATGATTAATTTACCTAGATTTAACAAGGCCATTTGATTCCTAAACCATCTATAATAGGATGAATTAATTGATGTGGATGAATTAAAAACTATTGATGTCGTGAACATCATTCCTTAAGATTAGAGGTGAAAGCTATAAGTACTTTAATGATGGGCATTCCCAATGAACATCGGTTAAAGTTTAACTCTATAAAGGATACTAAGAAGTTGCTGAAAGTAGTAGAAAAGAGATTTGGTGGGAATGAAGCTACTAAAAAGAATAAAAGGAATCTCTTAAAGCAGCAATATGAAAACATCACTACTCCAAGCTCAGAGATGATTGATCAAACTTTTGATAGGCTTCAAAAGCTTGTGAGTCAGTTGGAGCTTTTGGGTGAAAAGATTTCACAAGAAGATGTTAATCAAAAGTTGTTAAGAAGTTTGTCATCTGAGTGGAACACATATGCTGTTGTGTGGAGGAATAAAGTTGATTTGGATACAATGAGCATGGATGATCTCTACAACAACCTCAAGGTGTATGATCCAGAAGTTAAAGGGATGTCTAGCTCAAGTTCAAGCACACAGAACATGGCTTTTGTGTCCTCTTTAAATAACAACACTAGCAGCACTAATGAAGCAGTTAATACTGCTAATAGGTTTTCTACTGCTAGCACTCAAGTTAATGCTGCTAACTTGAGTGATGTTTTTATTCGTTCATTCTTTGCTAGTCAACCAAATAGTCCTCAAGTTGCACATGAGGACTTGCAACAAATCCATCCAGATGACATGGAAGAGATATATTTGAGATGGCAAATGGCTATGTTGACTATGAGGGCAAGAAGGTTTTTGAAGAATACAGGAAGGAAGCTTACTGTTAATGGCAATGAGTCTATTGGTTTTGATAAGTCCAAAGTGGAGTGCTACAGCTGCACAAGAAGGGGACACATTTTTGATAGGGAGTGCAGAGCTCTAAACAAAATCAAAGACAAACAAGGAAGGATAAGGCTCAAGAAGGAGTGTGCCTGTGGAAACATCTACTTCTACAGCTTTGGTGTCATGTGATGGTCTTGGTGGATATGACTGGAGTGATCAGGCAGAGGAAGGGCCTAATTATGCACTCATGGCTTTCTCATCTGACTCAGAGGTATCCAATGATTCTATTTGTTCAAATCTGTTTTGAAAAAACTATGAATCTCTTAAATTCTCAAAATCGATCAACTATTAAAAGATTTTAAGAAATCTGAGTTAATGGTTCTAGTTTATAAGACAGGTTTAAAGTCTGTGGAATAAAAAACTTAAAGTAATAAAGCAAATGAGTCTATTTATTTACAAGATATTAAGGGCTTAAAATTTGAAATTCATATAGGAGAAATAACTATTAGAGAGCTTAGGAAGAAGCTTGAAATAGTTCAAAAAGAAAAAGATGGCATTCAACTTAATGTAGATAAATTTGAACATGCATCTAAAAGTTTGTAACTAAGTCATAGGATTATAGTTGACAATTGCAAGAAAGGTTTAGGCTATAAAAATTATAATGCAGTTCCACCTCCCTATACAGGAAATTTTATGCCTCCAACACCTGACTTGTTTTACTATTTTAGACGACTATGGGTTGAAATGAGCTTTAGTAAGAATAGTTAAAGCTAGTCTCAGCCTAAATGAAGAAAATAGTTAGGCTAGGTATTGTCAGATAAGAGTTTGTCAAATCTAAACAACAAGAAAAAACTGTTAGAAAAAATATTAACAAGTTGAGCCAAATAGGCAAAACACTCACAGTAAAGAGGCAATCAAATAAAATTTCTAGGAACAATATGATGTTCTCAAAAACTAGGAAGCAATTTGAGATGTTAATAAGGCCTGTTCTGTGTTATGGAAAGCTTGGTCTTTGCAAGTTGATTGCAAGTACCATCAAAAACAGTTTCCAAAATATCAAAGATAGTAAAAAACCTGTTTGGACAATGCTCAAAGGGTGAATCATCAAACATTGTAAAAAAAATTCACCCATGTACTAAAAAAGAACAGGTTACAAGAGAAGATACTAATGTAGTCTGGATTAGTATCATTTAATTACATGCTAGACCAAAATATTTCATAAGCAGTAGTATTGGTTAATATTGCTAGACAAGTTAATAATGCTCACTCAAAAACAACAGTGAATGTTGCTGGACCAATGTCATATATTTCTAAAACAGCACATTCAACTGTTAATATGCGCATTCATAAGAACATAATATTTAAAAACAGTAATACTGTTAGGGATAAACATTTTAATACTGCTAGGCCAAAAGCAGTAGTTAATGCTGTTAAGGGAAATAATTTTAATGTTGTTAAGGCCTCAGCTTGTTGGGTTTGGAAACCAAAGCATAAATTTTTTAGACTTATGTGTTTCTAAACTTACATCTGCATCAATACCCTAAAAAGTTTTGCATTATGTTGATGCACAATGGAATATTCCAAGTCAGTGATGGCTTGGGTCCCAAAAGAAACTAATTTTCCTATCAAATGTGTAGGGCAATCCACAAATGGATTTACAGGATTAAGGAGTGATTAATAGTAGATGCTCAAGGCACATGACAGGGAACATGTCCTATCTTATAGACTATGAAGAAATAGATAGAGGATATGTTGCTTTTGGAAGGAACCCCAAAGGAGAGAAAAAATATAGGAAAAAGTACCCATTAAAAACTAGGTTAATATAGATTTTGAATAATGTGTAATTTTTGTAAGAGAGTAAAGTTTAATCTCTTTTGGGTATCACTAATGTGTGATTAAGAGTATTAAGTTGTTCTTTTTAATGGACTTGATTGTATTGTTTTATCTCCCAAACTTTTAGTTAATTGATGAAAGTCAAGTTTTACGTAAAGTTCTAGGAAAAAGTAACAATATGTATAGTGTTGATTAAAGAACTATTGTTCCTATAAGGAGGTTTAACTTGCCTTTTTGCAAAAGCAACATCTGATGATCTAAATTTTAGATGAAGGTTAGGTACATTTAAACTTTAAAACCATGATATAAATTTTAAGGTAAGTCTTTGTAAGAGGTTTTACCTTCCAAAAAACTTTTGAAAATGATCAAAACCTGGTGTTTGCTTGTTGTCATGATGGGTAAGCAGCACAAGAGCCCTTGTAATCCAAACAGAGAAAAACTTATATTTTGTCTTCATTTACTTTTGTCTACATTTGGACTCCCCCTCACACCATGTTTGTGGTCTACATTTGTATAATAGCCTTATAATGAAAATGTATATGCCTAGTTGTAAGATTGATTACAGTAGTTTACATGGGTTTTCTATCTAGCTGCTAAGGATTTGGGACTAGTGGCATTCTTTAAGTCCATTTATAATGGGGATGAGAAAATTGTAGATTTAAAACACCCACCATAATTCGGCAAGCAGCGGAACGGGATTTTAATTGGGGTGCTATTTCATAGTTACAAAGTACAAGTCACGGAAAACAACCTCAAAATGTGACGTTTTAAAGTACATTTAAAAATATTCACATTTGATACATTAAAAATTAATCATATTTTTATAACAGGTCTAAAAGTTTCTCAAAATAAATAAGTGTTTGTACATGACAAAATTTTTGAATAAGAGTTTTATTCGAATGTATAATAATTGCGAATAAAGTCTCCGTATTACATATTGTGCCGCCTCTTCCCCCAAGCAATATAATGGAAAATCTGAGATAAAACATGCTAAAAGTCAACAAAAATTGTTTGAGCTGAAATCTTAGGTTTTAATCATAAACACAACTGATTAAGTATGATTGTTATTGTAATCTAACGGTTTAGTGGACCACAAGAATTTAGTAATAGTAGACTACAAAAAAAAATTCAGTAGTTCCAAAAACTGTATTTGTTGCTCTAAGTCATGACCCCAAAACTTAACTGTTTTTTGCTTTATAATATGCAGAATGTATGCCATACATTCTAAAAGTATCAACATGGTAAATGACCTTATGGTCAAACTTGTGACCAGAAATTCAAGGCGCGGTATTGTCAGTTTGATTGATCTACCCACAAATTCACGCTTAACTCATAGGTATTAACGGTTCCATTGCTGATGAGGGAATTAATGTTAGCATTGTGGTAACTTAGGCAATATAATAGCATAATTGGATCGCATTCCATTTGAAAAAGCACTTGTGTCCCAAAAGTAACAGGCAGGTAATCTCACCCCCTAGAGTTTGTAAAACAATTGAGTAGTAAAAGAGGCTATGAACTCACCGTAAGTAGAAGTAGTCGGACAAGAATTCAAATAAGGAGAATAAGCACCAACCAATCAACCACGACCTAAATATAAGTGGCGCTTTATTAGAAGCTTTAAATATTCCATGTAAATGCATAATTGCATATAAAAAAATAATAATAGGTACATATATATTGCATATACATAACCATGTGCTTAGAATCCCTACACTCGCCTTAAAACTCTTATAATAACATCTCAAGTGTTTTTCTTTAAGCTTACGAACTATTTACCCTTCCGTTTAATTTTATATTTTGATAAAAAGTTTACACTTTTAGAAAGTTTCTAATTTTTGACTTTATATTTTCTAGATGCATGTCTAAATAGTTTAACCCCGTATGGAGTATAATATTCACTCGCCTAAACATTTTTTAAGTTTATAAGACTCTTACCACATCATATAATCTCTTTATAAGAATTTTTACTAAATTTGACTTTTATTAATGTTAGGATTATGAAAATCCATGTAAAAGATTCGGTCACCCTGTGTTATATCTAGCATAGGTTAGCTCGTAGTCTCAGTTTTAATCTTTTAGTTTACCATTAGACTATGGTGTATGGGCCGGTCTTTACACAATTTGGTAGCCACTCCATGGCCTTTTAGGGGCACCAAACTCTTGTATAAATACCCCTTTCCAGCCATGGGAAGGGGTTGGATGTTCATTTTATCACAAACACACACTAAGTGATTTTCTCTCTCTAGAACTCCCACTTTCTCTCTCTAGATAATTTGACCAAACATTAATCCTAGGCTTGTGTTATGATATCCAATATGTTACAATTGTTATCAGAGCCCATGGGATGATTAAATAGATTGTGTGTGCGTTTTCTTGGTTGGTTTAGATCAAAAGTTTGGTTTTTGAAGGTTTATGGTCTTTTTCTTGACACTCTTTGATTCTCACGTTTGTGATGTTAAAGTTAGTGTTCTTATAGTTGTTATAACCTTCTAGGATCAAGTTGTACAAAAGAAACCAAGCAAAAACGTTCAAAAGGGTGATTTTTAGGTGTTTTTAGGTGAAAAAGTTCGTATTTTTCTTCACTGCGTTTTGCCTCTGGGTGTATTCTTTATGCGGTTTTGCCTTCAAATAGTACCATGAGTTTTGTCATTTTGTATCGTACAACAGTACTGCATTTTGTCGTATTTGGGGTTGCGTTTTGGTCACTGCGTTTTGGTTATTGAAGGTTGCGTTTTGCCTGCTTGAAGACCTCACTGCGTTTTGCTTCAAGACCTCATTGCGTTTTGCTTCAAGACCTCATTGCGTTTTGCTTCAAGACCTCACTGCGTTTTGCTTCAAGACCTCATTGCGTTTTGCTTCAAGCTATCACTGCGTTTTGCTTCAACATCACTGCGTTTTGCTCAAGACTTCCATTGCGTTTTGCTTGAAGACCATATTGCGTTTTGATAAGAAGTTACTCTGGCAAAATTTCATTCATCATTGCGTTTTGCTTCAACATCACTGCGTTTTGCTCAAGACTTCCATTGCGTTTTGCTTGAAGACCATATTGCGGTTTTTTGCTAAGAAGATACTCTAGCAAAATTCATTCTTCATGCGTTTTGTCTAGGCTCTTCACTTGCGTTTTGCTAAGTTTCATTAACTTCATTACGTTAAGTTATTTTCAACCAAACCAAATCATAAGCAAACACATATCACTAATCAAACAAAATTACCATCACTTTTAACATACATTCACTACATCATTTTTCCGATCCAAGTTTATCAATTTATACAAGGTAATCAAACCATGTCCAGTTTTCAGATGATTTTCAAAGCGGCCATGTTCCGTTAACCCGCCTCTTGCTCGTATATAGAATGAATTACGAATCATGGTCATAATGAATTCGAGTATACTGCAGAGGAAAGGAAAATGGATTGCAAATTCTTCAGTCGATTGATCAAGGACCATTTGAGCTTGGAACCATAAGGGATACACTCGGAACTACCCTTGAGGAAGGTGTCCTTCTTGGACTAGAAAGGCCTCGTAACATATGAGGACCTTAGTGACAGGAGAAAGTAACGGATTTACGATGCAGATGTCGTGCTCCAATATTGTGCTTCAAGGACTTCCAAAGTTATCTACAAGCTCATCAATCACAACATTTGAAGCAAAAGCATTTGGGAAAACGTCAAAAATGCTTCTGGTGGTTCTGAACTCATAAAAGAAGATAGTGATTCTCAGTTGTACGATGAGTTTTGAGCGGTTCCAGATGCCTTCCAAGTGAAAATTTAAATGACAGTACTATTGTTCGCGTTACCAAGTCTGGGTCAACGACATGAGGGATTATCAGAATGACAATGCCTAACATTCAACCTGACTCCAGTTCATGTACATTATGGTCACCATGAATAGGATAGGTTCATGAAGCCGTTAACTCATCCAGAGGTCTGAAAAGAGACAAAATCACTAAACAGCTGTATGCTATTATAAACAAACATGAGAAGCATGATGCACAAGACTCGTCTGATTATTGAGAGTATTCACTCCTGCTATGACTGATCAACTGCATTTGTGTCAACGGTCCAACCTCAATGGCCCAAATCCACTATTCCAGTATATCTTATCCCTCTTCTCAACAAAACTAATCACCACAATATCCACAATTATGGAAAAATGAAAAATTAACTCTGGATACATCAAACTGATGAATACTTGACAACCTAACATAAACAAATGGCGGCTTCCTTAACCCAATCCTTCAGAGGCAACGCTATCCTCAGACCAACAAGCAATTCGTAACCTAATCTAAAACACTCGGAATCAAGCCATAACTATTCAAGATGCGGGGTTGTAGTTCCAGAATGCTTCAAGGGCGACAGGAATTAGAATAGAGGAATTTTGCTAGGGGAAATGTAACAGCAGGAAATGGGGGTGCACAGAATAGATCTGGAAATGCCCAATGCAAGGTCAAGGGAAACCGTTCATGTGTTTTAATTATAAGGAGTTGGACATATTGCAAGGAACTTATCAGCAAAAGCATAAGTCAAAAATTCTGATTATTTCAAAAGATAAGATGCTACTGATGCAAAAGCCCAAGAGTGTCACACCCCCCAAACGCGAAGGCTAGACGAAAATATGTGTCTGAGGGTGTGCGTCATAACAATCCGATACAAAGCATAAAGATCGACATAATTCATGGACGTTTGAAAAAGTTACTCGTTGAATAAAATAAAAATAGAATTTAAGTTTTACCAGCCGCCATTATAATTAGTTTAAAAGTAGCGGAGCATAACAAAGATTTTAATAATGAAACGAGTAAATGTAATAGATAGTCTTGAAATTGGCGAAGTCATCATAGCACATAGACTCCACATAGCTCAAGAGCAATCCAAGCTAGCACCTGAGGAAACATGTTTTAAAACGTATCATTAATGTTGTGAATTCTTAGGTTTAAGTTTAATTCTAGAGGGGACCTAAGAATTCAGACCGTTTGTGACTACTATAACGTAATACAACATCACAATACAAAGTATTTACTATTGCACTAAGCTCATGACACCTGAAGCTATTTAATCAAACAGGGCATGCTACATCTTGTTTGCATTGTATTCCTGTTCCTAACCGGTGTCCCCAAACCCAAAGACCACCATATGTACAATGAAATGACATATATCCGTTTGTTCTTCGTTAAAGTGGAACCAAAGCGGGGAATGAGGTGGGTTACGTAGGATAGGGATTTTTAGGTCAAATAGATCTATTATTCACTCGCGCTCCCTCAACCGGTCCTCGATCGATGAAACTAACAGTTCCAGATAATTGGGCTGTAGTAGGTTTGTACAGCAACTTAGGCAAACACATAACAAGTAAAACTCGCGTAAAGAACTTGTGTCCAATTTAAAGCAAACAATGGTTTCTCCCCCATAGTATAAGCGTTTTGTAAATCATTAAAAATGTGGAGCCTATGAACTCACTTAGCAAGGATAAGCGATAACCACACCAATGATGAAAGATATAAGGAGGTATCAAGCCGCGGACCGTAGTGTAAGTATGGGTATGATTAGCATTTCATCAATGAAAAGTAAAGCATCCATTGTTATCATTTAAAGCCATCAAGTGGGTTTTCGTTTTAGTAATAAAAAGACTTTGAAAACTTTTCCATGGTCTTAGTTAAAATTCGGCACATTGCATTAAGAGTTACTATTTTTAGATACTTTCCTTTTTAGGAAACTTTTTAGTTTCAAGACGTTAATAGCGTCCTTTATTTTCTTAAGTTTCCATATTTTACAAATCGCTTAAACAATTCTAAACTGCCTAATCCTTATGTTTTAAATCGCCTAAATGTTAATTCGTACCATTGTAAATAATTCCTACTTTTTTTTTTTAGGTCGTCACACTCAATTAAAACCTTTCATGACATTTCTGTTGTTCTAACTTAATTACCTAACATTTCGATATGTTTCGCTTGCATTAAAATATCCAAAATCGTCCGAAAGTGCCCGCAACCACCTTTTTTCATTCCAATCAGCAAACATTTATTTAGAGTGTTTCTTAAAAATTATTTTCGATTTTTGTGATAAAAAATGCTTACTATCGTTTTTGACTTTCTAGGCTAAGCGGTTGCCAACGTGAAAGTAAAATCCTCATTCCGGACAAATTACGTGTTTGTTTTATACTATAAGCCGTATTCGGGCCCAAAGGGCTCGGAATTCGCTCCGTTTTGCTGGCTGATATGCGTACTTACTATTTCCTTTTTCGACGAAAAATGTTTCGAGTATTCATTTGGTCCATACTTGCCGGTTTAGAAGTCCGATTTTAAAGTAATAAGTGTTATATGATAAAAATTATCTATTCGAGAGCTTTCAAAAAACTACTTTCCGCCTAATAAACATTTTTAAGTCGTCTAAAACCACAAAACTAATTTCGGGTCAGAAGTTTGTTTTGCCGAAATATGACCAAAATAAAACCCAACTACATTTTAGTGCCTAATCTAGCTTCACCTTTATTTGACAAAACTAATCCACCACAAACTAACTTTAATCAACCTATCCTCTATTTCTTGCAACTCTCATCAACTTCCAAATTCATCCAAGAAACAAATGTTAAAATATAAAATTTAAAAGTGGGATTATAAAAAAAAAATAAAAAAAAAAAAAAAAAAAAACAAAAAAAAACAAAAAAAAAAAAAAAAAAAAAAAAAAAAAAAAAAAAAAACAAAAAAAAAAACAAAAAAAAAAAAAAAACAAAAAAAAAAAAAACAATAAAATAAAAAAAAAAAAAAAAAAAAAAAAAAAAAAAAAAAAAAAAAAAAAAAAAAAAAAAAAAAAAAAAAAAAAAAAAATAAAAAAAAAAAAAAAAAAACATAAAAAAAAAAACAATGTTTACTTCCATTTTATAAAAGATGACAAATATTAACTTATTTCTTTTGTAAAATTTTACACAAACACATGGATCTTTTATGAACAACATAGATCTATAAAGAACATAGATGATACCAACAAAGATTTAAAGAACACTTACAAATCAAAGAAGAGCACAGTAAGCAAGAACACTAGATCTTTACCCACTCAAACTTATAGATTATAAAAAAACCCCAAATAATCTTGAAAACCCTTATTTTATAATTCTTGAAATCTTTGAAAAATAACCAACCAACACTTGGATCTACCTTAGATATAACTAGGAATGAACTTTAAACACTTGGATCTTGCTAGAAATTAAAAGATATGGATGGTGTATGTGGGTGAGAGTGTGCCGTGAGCTGGGAGTAAGGGGAGGAAGAAAGAAAATTTTTGTTGGTGACTAGAAATGAAGATGGAACCCTAAGTGTGGTATAACATGGTATTTATAGGATATGTGTTAGGGTTTTAGGTGAATTTTGGACTAGCAAGTGACCAACACACACCAAAGGTGTGTGTTGTGGGTGGTTCGGCAATAGCAAGGCCACAAGGACCATGATGGTTCAAAATTTTGGTCCATGGTTCCAATAATATTCATACCTTGAATTTTCCAAGTCAAATGAAGTCAATGGTATAAGTATACATGTGATGTGTAAGATATGGCATGCATGCAAGTTACAAGACAACAAGGATGTCATTTTCTCATCAAGTATGCACACATGGGTGAGGCTTTCAAAATAAGATGCCATTTCTTTTATTTTTGAGTCCAAGTATACTTGTTGTTGTAGTTTAGGCGCCACATTTGGCTAGGGAAAAAAAGGTGAACAAAATTTTTAGGCTTAGGATATAATATTATCGATAACTTGAGTTTACGCGAAAAGATTTCGAGTTTCCGGGGTTCCGTTTGGTCAAAACGCGAAAAACGCAATTTAAAAGATAAAACCCTAAAATTTATATTGGGGGTGATTAAAATTCACGAAACATCAGAAAGCTAATATAAAGATATCTATAATGCTAAATAAATTTTTAACCGCAGCGGAAACGCAGTACGATGACATTTTCTCAGTTTTACGCAGTTTACTACTCGGTAAACTGTCAATTTTAACGTAAACGAATAAATTTAAAAGTTATAAGCACCGGTGTGGGTCGGAATACTAACTGGGAATTTATGGGGTGTGACATCCTTTCCCGTTAAAAAGAGCTATGTCCTCAAAGGCTTTTGGACGTAGCTTGAGATGCGGGATACAGGGTTAAGCGAAACAGATGAGGGTTACTTCTTCTGCATTTGGTCTTTCGCGGTTCCCAGGTATATACTCGGGGTCCTCTTCTCGTATTCCAACAGACCTTCACGTTGGAATGACGTCTTTGCTTTCAAACGCTGACTTCGCGGTCCATAATCTCAACTGGTTCTTCAATGAAATTGAGCTTTTCATCAATGTGGATTTCGTCCAATGGAATCGCGAGCGGTTCATCGGATAAGCACTTCTTAAGGTTCGAGACGTGAAAGGTACTATGAACACGGCTTAGCTTCTCTGGTAATTCTAGTCGATATGCAACCGTTCCCCCACCTTGGCGAGAATTTTTAAAAGGTATATAACGATGGGTTCTGTTTTCCCGTTTGCCAAAACTTATTAACAACCTTTCCAGGGCGATACTTTTAACATGACCTTATCCCCAACCGAAACTCTAATGGCTTACGTCTCTTATTAGCGTAGCACTTTTGTCGATCACGTGAAGCTTGTTCGACCGGATGTTGGATTTGGATATTTATTGTTGGTCTTACGAACAATTTCTGGGCTAGTTAAGTGAGCGTCTCACACCTCAGCCACAACAGACAGCGTGACCAGGATTCTGCGACCATACAACGCCTCAAAAGGTGCAGCTTTAATACTTGTATGATAGCTGTTGTTGTAGGAGAATTCTATTAGGGGTAGATGTCTGTCCCATCCTTTCCCGAAATCTATCACACATGCTCGGAGCATGTCTTCTAATGTTTGGATAGTCCTCTCACTTTGACCATCCGTTTCGGGGTGATATGCGTACTCATATCTAATTGCAGTTCCAAAAGCTTCTTGAAGGGATTGCCTAGAATTGGGTCAGGAACCTCCCATTCTGCGATCAGAGATGATCGAACAGGCACTCCTGTCTCGACACACTTCTTTTCAGTATTGCCTGGCAGTTTCTCCATTGAGCCCATTCTCCTTTGTGGTGAAATGAGCAGATGTAGTAGTCGAATCGATATAACCCAAATCATATCTTGCCCCTTGCCATTTTTGGTAACTTTGTCACGAAGTCCATGTTATGTTTTCCATTACCATTTAGGGTTTTTGGTTGTACCAAGATTCCTGGACGGTTTCTGTATTCCGCTTTATCCTTTGCGCAGTCATAACACTTTCTCACATATTGTGGCATTTCTGCTTTCATGTTGGGCCACAGAAAGCTTCTTCAAATCTGTGGTACATCTTGTCGATCCAGGTGGATCGAATACTTGATTATGCGACTCGTGCATAATCTAAGCTCTCAAGTCACCAAATAGTTGGTATCCAGAGTCTATACTATCAAACACAACGTCCTTATTCTGCTCGTGGCTCCAAGTTCTTACATCATGCCATGCAAATCCTTTATTCCGAAATTGTCATTTTTTCTTTTCTGACCTTAACTGAGGCTTCAAGTTCCGCCGCTAGGGAGATTTTAAAAGCGATTGTCATAACCAAGGCGAACTAGCGTGGCTTAGGTCTACTCTTTCAGCTTAACGCAATCAGCCACCACCATTCGCCTTTCCCCGAGGTGGTAGGCGTAACTTGCAGTCGTAGTCACTACAGCTCTAGACCACCTAGTTGTCTCATATTCAAATCTTTCTGCATCAAGTATGTGCTTGCAAACTCTTATGATCAGTAAACACAACGTACTTCGTGCCGTAAAGGTAATGTCTCTACATCTTGAGAGCGAACATCACAGCTTCCATTTCCAAATCATGTGTCGTGTAGTTCTTCTCATGTGGATTTTGGATGCTGGCGGGATTGCATAAGCTATAACGTTCTCTTTCTGCATAACCCACTGCCGCCTAATCCCTTATGAGAAGCATCACAATATACTACGAAGTTTTCACTTCCTTCGGGCAATGCCAAAATTGGTGCACTACACAACTTTTGCTTCAATGTCTGGAAAGCAGTTTCCTCCTTTTCACCCCAATTGAACTTTACACTTTTCTGAGTCAGCTTCGTCATAGGCTTGGAAATCTTGGAGAATCCTTCGATAAATCGTCGGTAGTAACCGGCAAGACCTAGAAATTGGCGAATTTCTGTTGGAGTCTTGGGTGATTCCCAATCCTTGATTGACTCAATCTTTGCAGGATCAACGTGAATGCCTTCACTATCAATCACGTGTCCAAGAAATTATACCTTCGATAGCCAAAAGTCACACTTTGAGAACTTGGCGTACAATTCTTCCTTCTTGAGCAACTCCAAGATTAGTCTAAGATGTACATCATGTTCTTCTTTGGTCTTAGAGTAGATTAAGATGTCATCGATGAACACGATCACGAACTTATCTAGGTATGGTCTGCATACCCTGTTCATCAAATCCATGAACACTGCCGGCGCGTTAGTCAACCCGAATGGCATCACTTGGAACTCGTAATGACCATAGCGAGTTCTAAACGCCGTCTTTGGGATATCCTCATCACGAACTCTGAGTTGGTGGTAACCAGACCTCAAGTCGATCTTTGAGTACACACTTGACCCTTGTAATTGATCAAACAAGTCGTCGATTCTCGGAAGTGGGTATCGATTTTTCACAGTAAGGCTTGTTTAAGTTCATGGTAGGTCGATACACATTTCGGAAAGAGGGTCTGTCTTTCTTTTTGACAATCAAAATAGAGCTCCCGGGTGAGGAACTTGGCCTTATTAAGTCCCTTGTCAGTTAGTTCTTGTAGATGAGTAGACAGCTTCTTCATCTCTGACGGTGTAACCTTATACGGGGGCTCGAGCTACAGGTGCAGCACCTGGGACTAAGTCAATCTGAAATTCGACTTGTCGTGTGGGTGGTAGTCCAGGTAAGTCTTCTGGAAAAACTTCCGGAAAGTCCCAGTACAGGTTGACGTCTTCAAGTAGCATTCTCTTCCGGACTTATGTCTTTGTTTCCTTCACCGTAACTGTGCCAGTAAGAAATAGTTGACAAAACCCTTCTCTATATACTTCTAGGCCTTTTCACATGATATAATGCTCAACTTTGATTCCTTCTCCTTAGCACCTTTATCTCCTTGAACGATCAGAATTTCGTTTCCATAAGGAATACGCACTATCTTCTCGTCACAGACAATACTGGCAGATTCCTTGTCAACAATCCATGCGATGAAACGTCGAAACTACCCAAACTCTATTAGCATTCAGATCGATATTAAATTGGATGTCTAAACAATTCCTAATGTCAGCCATAAACACAGTGGTTTTTGGTTTCTGAAGTCCTTCCGTCAGCTAGTTCAATGACGTAGCTAACATCTAAGGCATAGGGTGTGATATCTAGCAATGCACTAAAAGTATTTGATATGAAACTCTTATCGGCGCCAGAGTCAAATAACATATAAGCGTGATGTACCCGTGACAGTGTTGGAACCTGGGTTTACGTCACCTCCTCCTAGTGCATATGCTCTGCCGCTTGCATCAGGAACTCTTGCTTTGTTTCCACGGTTTTGGTTCTTGATCTTGGGGTAATCCTTCCGGTAATGTCCTTGTGCTCCACACTCAAAACAAGTCACAACCCTTTGATTCACTATTTGGCCTCTCTAGGTGGGGGTAGTGGGATTTGTAACCCTGCAATTTCTGGGCAAATGTCCAACCCTGTTGCACTTCCCACATCTTACAGTGCAAGGGCCTACATGATGAAGCTTACACTTGTTGCAGAGCATGGGTACCTTAGTTATTTCTTCTCCCTCATTGTTACCAGCCACATAGGCTCTAGCAACATTCTGTCCTCCAGTATTCTGTCATTTGTGGGGTGGTTGTTGCCCGGTGTTTCCTAGTTGTTTGTCCAATCTTACTCTGGTTCATCTGCATTTTCACTGCATAAACCTTCAACTTTTGATCCATCACGTTAGTTTGTTGGTAATGTCGACAGCATCTTGTAGTCTTGTAGGTTCTGCGGCAATCACATTTCCTTGGATGTTATCGGGAAGACTCCAATGAATTTCTCCACCCGATTTCCTCCTCGGGAAACCATCTTGGTGCACATCTATGGTGAGTTCCTGGAACTTGTAGTGTAACTAGCGATGTTCATAGTTTTTTCACTGACAGATTCCACAACTCGGATTTCCATCTTTTGGATCTCACTTTCTCGGGCAATACACTTTCGGTTCATCATGCTTCATCAGCTCTCTCCATGACCAAGGCGTATGCTGGAATCAGTTCGTTGGTTCTCGTGTGTGAGTTCCACCATGGTTAGTGCCAACTGTAGAGTAAGGTACAAGTTGATTTTTCACCTGTATTCTTCCGGACAGTTGCTGATGTGAACACACAGTCTCCATATTTCACTCCACCGTAGCAGACCAACCACTCTTCGGTTTTTAAAATTGTTGGTTGTCACTCATGAAGTCTTGGTAAGTACATTCACGAGCAACCAACCTATCGCCTCTTCCATTCACATTGTGGTTCTCATTTTTTGCACGTTTTTTGTCATCCTCTATTGTTTCCATTTCCATTTCCATTAACCATTTTCATGTCATTCCCTTCCCTATTTTTTCCATTATTCGTTTCCATTACCATATTCCATTGTCATTTCCCTATTCCCGTTTCATTACCGTTTCATTGTTTATTCCATTCCCACAGGTTTAAGATTTTGGTTAACTTGATGAGCTTCTAGAGCTGCGTTCACACGTTGATCGATCATTTCTTCAATTGCGGCATGGGTCATCCCAGAACGAGTGTTTGTCATTGTTCTACATCACAATACACAACTCATAGTGAGACTTTTGAAACGAATATACAGCATCAGGTAATGATAATTTAATACATGCTATGAAGAAAATTTAATTGTAACCATTTGCCGGAAAAATAATAACAATATAGATAATAAGCAAGAGAATCAAAAACAGCTTTTCATTTCATAAAATAAAAGCATAATTCCTGGTTACAACCAATATCCAAAATAGTTCAGGATCCACAATTATTTACTGCTATCACCCAGGACCTAAACATTGGCTAATGTCCTACTATGATCAGGGTAGCAAATTGACTAGGGTCGAAAGCCAAAATGCCTCCCAAGATTACGACTCAACCTCCTAAGTCTCCCTTGAGTCATCATCACTGATCCTACGAATCTGACGAAAACTCCTCCGGTGAAAGAAAAAACATATGAAGACAGAAGGCTGATCACACGAATCCCTTGATAAATCCAAATGCATGACCTTGAGGTTTCAACCCTCAAGCTTTAGATTGTCTCAGCCATCCTAGCTTGTCTCAACTAGATTATCATGATCGGCCCCACCGTTCTCTGAGAGTCTTAATCCTACATATCCTATAACACAAACTCAGACTTTGATGGTAAAAAGTCACGCACAAATCACCCAAAGTCAACCGGCATACCCTCGACTGACCTAACAATTGCCCATACTTGTGCCAGATGAGGTCAGGAGATTCCTCCACAGCTCGGCTCTACAATCCCTCCTCTACTAACGGTGATAGTCATAGGGTCGATACCTACCTCAGCGTTTATCTCCATGCGCTGGCGTTTGCCTCATATCCTCTGTGTCATCCCTGGCATCCCTATGGTCAATCCCACTATGATCTCCTAACCTCATCCAATCACCAATACCTAACTACCATATCAAAAAAAAAAAAACACCCTCAGTCCTTGTAAGACCAACCTCGGCATCCTCCTCTATGCTAGTCTCCGATGAATATGAATCTCTGAACCTCTTACGAGGTGGTAAGTGATCAGCATGGGTAGGAGCTAAGGATCCCGTAACTGGCATGGATAATGGTGCTGAATCAACCGGTGATCTACATCTCTTACGAGATGGTCCAGCAGAATGTGAAGATAAATGCATGGGTCTCTCTGATGAATCTCCTGATGATGACTCTGATGTAGTCGGTGGGTACCAAGTAGATAATGGAGCAGCATCACCAACGACGAAATGCCTCTATACATCGTGGGTGCTCTCCTCGGAGTGGTAAACAATCTGGGGTGATACTCTCTAGTCGAAGATCCCGAATGAGCCTGATCTGGGCGCATCAAACCAAAGGACTGAACTGGCAAAGAATCCGAAGATGAACTAGAAGAAGATGAGTGATGATCTGGAGAACGAGGTTATGCATGCCTCGATGCTAATCTGCGAGCTGGTAAGGGTCCAACTATCTTTCTTGCAGTCAACAACTTACGCGGCCGGTAAAGTGGGGTACGGTTAAGGTCGGACCAAAGGAAATAGCCTCCCGGGTCGGATAAGAGTCGCTGACCGTCGACGAATCCGGGTGGGGCAGTAACAGGAGCAATAGGAAACTCATTGTGATGTTGATGAACGTGTGCTGATACCAATACTCCTCCAACGAAGAACAGGGTATAGCATACAGAAGGGTCTCTCCCCCCTTGCAGTGGTGGTCTATCAAAAGGAATCAGTGATATGGATTGGTTGAAATAGCTGGTAGGGGGATATGTTGCTACTGTGTATGATGTTCATCTCATCTGTTGCATCAGGAATCGGAACGTATAAGGAACCAATCCACAAAATCCAATGGGTGATAGCGACAAAGTAGGTAGTCTCAACCATAGGAGCGGCAGAAGAATAACAGGAGCAAATAGTGAAGTCTCTGGAGCCGCGCGTGAAGCTTGTTTCAACCCATAAAGAGCTTTCTTTAGCCTATACACGTGATTGGGGTTATCTTTATCCACGAACCTATCCGGCTGGCTAACATAAACCTCTTCCCGAAGATTACCATTCAGAAACGTAGTCTTCACATCCATTTGGTATACGACCATGTTCAAATGAGCAGCAAACGCGAGAAAAATCCTTATAGCCTCTAATCTTGCAACCGGAGCAAAAGACTCTTCAAAATCGATTCCCTCCTCTTGACGGTAACCATGGGCAACTAATCGAGCTTTGTTCTTCAAAATTCCTCCCAGTTCGTCTAGTTTCACTTTGTAGATCCACTTCAAAGTAATCACCATAACTTCGTCTAGTCGGGGTACGTGTCACACCCCCAAACTGGGCCTAGACGGAATACGTGTCCGAGGGCGTGACGTCATAACAATCCGATCACAAAGCAATAAAGAACGACCACTAATCATGGACGTTTGAAAAAGTTTACTCGTTGCATAAAATAAAATAGATTTAAGTTTTACAGCCCATAATAATTAAGTTAAAAGTAGCGGAAGCATAACAAAGTTTTGATAAAGACAACGAGTAAATAATAGATAAGTCTTGAAATTGGCGAAGTCACATAGCACATATATAGACTCCACTAGCATGCAGAAATCAATCCAAGTCTAAGAACCTGAGAAAAAACATGTTAATAATGTCAACGAAATTTGGTGAATTCAAATGAGGTCTTAAGTTTGTATAAGAAGTGGACCACAAGTATTTTACAAAACGTAGTGACTACTATAACAAATACAGCATCACATAAAAAGTATTTATTGTTGCACTAAGCTCATGACACCGAAGCTAATTTAGTCAACAGGGCAAGCTACATCCTGTTGCAAAGTATTCCTGCCCAAAGCCGGTGTCCCAAACCAAAGACCACCATAAAGTATAATCGACATGACATATATCCGTTTGTTCATCGACGACAGAAACAAGTAAGTGCATGCTTACCCGGATAGGGATAATTAGTCCCAATAGATCTATCTATTCACTCGCGCTCCCTCAACCGGTCCTCCGGTCGAGAAACTAACAGTTCATGATAAGTTGGGCAGTAGTAGGTTTGTAAGCTACTTAGGCAACACATAAACAAGTAAAACTCGCGTAAAGAACTTGTGTCCAATTTAAAAGCAAACAATGTTTCTCACCCCAATAGTATAAAGCGTTTGTAAATCAGTAAAAATGTGGGGCTATGAACTCACCTTAACAAGGGTAAGCGATAACCACAACAGATGATGAAGATATAAGGAGGTCTAGCCGCGACCTAGAGTAAGTACGGGTATGACTTAGCATTTATCAAAGAAACAAGTAAAGCATCCATGTTCATCATTTAAAGCATCCAAGTGTGTTTGCGTTTTAGTAATAAAAGACTTTGAAACTTTACCATGTCTTAGTTAAATCCCGATACTTGCAAAAAGTTACTATTTTTAGAAACTTTCCTTTTTAGGAAACTTTTTAGTTTCAAAACGTTAATAGCGTCCCCTATTTTCTTAAGTTTCCATATTTTACAAATCGCTTAAACAATTCTAAACCGCCTAATCCTTATGTTTAAATCGCCTAAATGTCCGTTTCGTACCATTTTTAATAATCCTACTTTTTATTAAGATCGGCATCTCAAATAACCTTTCATGACATTTCTAGTTGTTCTAACTAATTACCTAGCATTTCTATATGTTTCGCTCGCATTTAAAACATCCAAAATCGTCCGAAAGTGCCCGAAACCCCCTTTTATAATTCCAATCAGCCCACATTATTTAGAGTTTTTCTCAAAAACCTATTTTTCCGATTTGTGGTAAAAATGTCTCTCGTTATTGACTTTTAGGCTAAGCGGTTGCCAACATTATAGTAAAATCTCATTCCGGACAACTTTCGTGTTTTATACTTTGGCCGATTCGGACCCGAAGGGCCCCGAATCGCCCGTTTTAGCTGCTGATCTGGTCTTTGCATTTTCCCATTTCGCCGAAAAATGTTTCAAGTTTCATTTGGTCATAACTTGGCCGTTTTAAGTCGGATTTTAAAGTGTGATATATGAAAAATTATCTATTCGAAACGAGCTCTTCGAAAACTACTTTTACGCCTAATGAAAACATTTTTAAGTCGCTCAAATCCTCAAAACAAAATCGGGACAGCAAGTATGGTTTGCCGAAATACGACCAAAAATCAACCCAACTCGCATATTAGTGCCTAATCTAGTTCAACCTTTATTTACAACTAATCCACCACAAAACTAACCTTAAACCAACCTAATCTCTATTGTTGCAACTCTCATCAACTCTCAATCTCGCCAAGAACATATTATGAACATAAACATAAGCTTTTGTCATAAGACTTCCAACATATTCTTAAGATGAACAAAAATAAATTGTACTTTCTTTTGTAAAATCATCACAAACACTTGGATCTTTAGACATAAACATAGATCTATAACAAGATTCATAACAACATCAAAATATTACAAGATGGGTCAAGAAATACTCACAAGAAAGTAAGCAAAAGATGTAGACACAAGATCTTGCAAAAACCCACTTATAAAACTTGAAACCCAAATTTTATGATTCTTGAAAACCCTTAAAAACAACCAACTAACACTTGGATCTACCTTAGATAACCTTAGAAATGAGTTTAGAATACTTGGATCTTGCTAGAAATCAAAAGTTATGGAAGTGTTTGTGTGTGAATAGTGTGCCGTGAGGTAGGAGAGGAGGGGGAGAGAGTTGTGTGTTTTTGTTGGTGACTAGAAGTGATAAGGAACCCTAAGTGTGAGATAGGAGATGTATATATAGTCCAAGACTAGGGTTAGGAGAGTTCAAGTAGTGCATAAGTGACCAACACACACCAAGAGTGGGTGTGTTAATTGGTTTCGTCCTAAACAGGGCTCACAGTACCATGAGGGTTCAAATTTTCTAGCCACAGGTTCAAGATGGATTTAAATTATGGTTCAAAGTTAGCTAGTCAAAGTTGTAAGAGTGTGTAAACATTGTGTAAGTAAACACATGGTGTGTAAGAGTTTTGCATGCATGCATGATGCTAGGATACAAAATGTCTCTTTCTTACACTAGTATGGCAATATTTTCAAATTTTGAGTTAGTGGTTTAAGGATGATTTAATTTCAAGTACTAAGAGTATTTTGGCTTGGCTTTATACATCTTTATATGTATGGGAATAAGGGTGAACGAAATTTTTATGCTTATGGTATAATATTATCGATAACTTGAGTTTACACGAAAAGATTTTGAGTTTCCGGGGTTCCGTTTGGTCAAAAACGCGAAAAACGCAATTTAAAGGATAAGACCTTAAAATTAATATCGGAAGTGATTAAAAATCACGATACACACAGGAAAGCTAATATAACTCATATAAAGCCTAAATAAATTTATAACCGATGCCGGAACGCGTCCGGTGACGTTTCTCAGTTTTTACGCAGTTTAGTTCCTCGGTAAATTGCCAGATTTAAACGTAACGAATAAAATTTAAAGTAGATGACCGGAGTGAGTCGGAATACTAACCGGGAATTTACGGGGTGTGACACTTAGCAAGAAGATATTTGAGAGCCGAATGGTCCGTATACACTATGGTTTTCGACAAGACTAAATAGGATCGGAATTTCTCGAAATTATACACCACGGCTAATAATTCTTTCTCCGTAGTAGTGTAATGAGCTTGAGCATCGGTCATAGTCTTGCTCGCATAGTATATAGGCTGAAAATGTTTGGTCTTACGTTGCCCCAGGACTGCACCCACCGCAAAATCACTAGCATCACACATAATCTCAAATGGTAGGTCCCAATCGGGGGCAACTAAAATTGAAGCTTCTGTTAATTTCTTCTTAAGAATTTCAAATGCTTCAATACATTCTTTCGAGAAGATGAACGGGGTTTCTTTTTCTAGAAGATGGGTCATCGGCCGGGCGATTTTAGAGAAATCTTGAATAAATCGACGATAGAACCTGGCGTGACCTAAAAAACTGCAAACACCTTTGACGGAAGTGGGATGAGGTAGCTTTGCTATTACATCACCTATCGACCTCAATCCCAGATTTAGAAATTTTGTGATTGAGGACAATGCCCTCTTTGACCATGAAATGGCACTTCTCCCAATTTAGAACTAGGTTGGTGTCTTCGCACCATTTTAGCATCATGTCTAAATGGGAGAGGCAAGATGAGAAGGAATCCTCAAAGACCAAGAAATCATCCATGAAGACCTCCATTGTTTCCTCGATCATGTCATGGAAAATAGCCATCATGCACCTTTGGAACGTGCCCGGAGCATTACATAAGCCGAAAGGCATACGTCGGTAGGCAAACGTCCCATAAGGGCAAGTGAAGGTGGTCTTCTCTTGGTCTTGCGGGTCAATAGGAATCTGAAAGTATCCGGAAAATCCATCTAAAAAGCAATAGTATTCGTTCCCTGCTAAACGTTCAAGCATCTGGTCCATGAAAGGCAACGGGAAATGGTCTTTATGAGTAGCATCATTAAGCTTTCGGTAATCAATACAAACACGCCATCCGGTGACTAGCCTTGTAGGAATCAACTCATTATCTTCATTCGTTACAACGGTCATACCTCCCTTTTTGGGCACACAATGAACGGGGCTTACCCACGGACTATCGGAGATAGGGTAAATCAATCCGGCATCAAGGAGTTTGATAACTTCCTTTTTGATCACCTCATGAATTTTTAGGTTCACCCTTCTTTGATGTTGGACTGCCGGTTTAAAGTCATCCTCCATTAATATTTTGTGAAAAATTGAGGGTCAGTGCCTTTAATGTCGGAGATTTTCCAAGCGATGACACGCTTCTGTGACTTTAAAACCTTTAGAAGACGGGCCTTATCCTCATCTTTTAAGTTTTTAGCAATTTATGACGTAAATTTATTAGTCTACAATCTAAAAACGCATATTCAAGATGAGAAGGTAAATCCTTGAGCTCAAGCTCCGGAGGATCATCAATAGAAGATTTTATTATTTTAAGTTCCTCAAAATTAAGTTCTTTCAGAGGGAGAGGAGATGATGGATCATCATTTAATAACTTCTCAAGTAGAAGAATGTCTCCCTCCAGATCAAAGTCGGCATCATCAATTCCCGGTGAAATTGAATCACTTGTAAGACAAGCTTTGATCTCTTCCAAAACAAAGTCACCTCCCTCAAAAGGAGTGAGAGAGGGGGAAGAGGTAGTAATGATAGGATCTGAAGACGGAGTGGGATTGCCACTCTTAGAACTATCCGAAAATCCGAGCACCTCTTGAGCATACTCCTCACATGTAACGTCTATGACATCGATTCGATTAACCGATTCATCATCATATCTATAGGAGTATCTCGAAGTGTGTCCGACATTAAATGTTATGGCTTCATCATTGACTCGAAGAGTTAACTCTTCGCCGTGTACATCGATTAATGCTCGTGCCGTCCTCAAGAAAGGCCTCCCGAGAATGAGGGGAACCCGAGGATCAACATCATAATCAACGACAACAAAGTCGGCCGGAAAATGAAACTTTCCTACTTTCACAAAGACATCTTCGGCAACACCAACCGGATAAGCAACCGATCGGTTTGCGAGCTCGAGAGTCATGCGAGTAGGAGTAAGTTCCGGGAGCGAAAGCTTCTTCCATACGGAAAGAGGCATTAAGTTGATGCTAGCGCCAAGATCGGCTAAGGCTAAGCACTCTTCTAGCTCCGGAAAATCACAAGGAATGAGAAAAAAAACCCCTTTGGGGGGTCGAGGTCTCCACAGTTCTAGGGCCACTTTTTAAAGAAACCGCCGAACAATTCTCATTAATGGATGTATTTTCCAATTCCGAATAAATTCTCGTTATTACTAAATGAGACTCTTAAACGTAGAGGCGAATTTAGGTATGTGAAGAAGAGCATCCGCAAAGCTAAGGTCGAAATGTAATCTTTGAAAGATTTGAAGGAACTTCAACATTTGATAATTAGCTTTTTCATGGAGCTTTTGGTCGTTAAGTCTTGAAGGATAATAAAATCTGAAGGTTTTAGAATTATCTTTGAGCAACATCGGGCTCTGGAACTTGAACAACCAGAGGTTGGACGTGTGCGGTACTTCCTAAGTTTGTAGTTTGCACCTTCTCCTTTGTCGCCTCTGGTTCACATTCCACTTCCTTCGGAAAAGGAGAAGAAGTAATTGGAATCGTAGGTCCATCATAAGAAACACCACTTCGGGTAGTAATAACTTTTAAGTCACCTCTCGGGTTAGCAATGGTATTACTAGGAAGTAATCCCGAACCCGAGGGACTATGTATTTGATATAACCACATCATGTTCTATAGCTCATTGTTCTTGTATCATCATCGTAGTCTTGATTTCATTCCTTAACACAACTCATATGTACTTCATTTGATTTTTGCATAGCTCTGATATTAACATCATTAGTCCTCATGTAGTTTGAGAAATCATTCAAAGGTCCAACTTGAGTTTGATTAAGCGGAGCTTGATAATTCTGATTTTCTTGATTGAAGTTATTTCCTTGATTCTGATTGTATCCTTGATTCTGATTATACCGGTTCTGATTGTTCTGAACATTCGGTTGAGGAAAACCGGTTGGTCTCATTTGATTGCTAGCACGATAATTAGTTTCTCCCTGAGGATGGTATCCAGAACCTCCTTGATTGTAGGTCCCTGTAGCTGCAGAATCATTAAAAGTGTTTCCATCGATAGAAAGACACTCGTAGTAAAGATGCGGTCCACCACAAGTAACACAAGTTTCTTCTATAGCTTTAACGAGAATGGGTAAAGGGGTCTTGTTTTGAAGAAGCATAGCCTTAACGGCATCAGTAAGAGCGGTAATCTCCGGTAGATAAGCGGGAGTAGAAGAAGTAGTAGCACTCGCTTTTGAAACAACCGGTTTGTTTCTTGAAGTGTGAACTTTTGACTTATTCTCAATAATAGTCAAAGCATCTCGAGGGGTATGGTTCAAAAGATTACCACTGGCGGTTGCATTTAAAGAATCTTGATCGGATTGCGTCAACACATTATAAAATGTGTCGATTTGGTGCAATTCTGAAAAACCGAGGTGTGGGCATTTACGGAGGAGATCTTTTAAATGATCCCATGCCTCACTAAACGTTTCATCAAACCTTTGCTGAAAATTTGTGATGTCATTCTTGAGATTCGTAGTCTTCGAAGGAGGAAAGAAATAATTCACAAACTTAGAAACGAGATCTTCCCATGTATGGATAGAACGAGGGGGTTCTTTTTCAAGCCAAATCCGGGCTGCCCCCTCAAGAGAAAATGGGAAAAGCATCAACTTGATAGCGTCATGTGGAACATTCTTGTACTTAAGCGTAGAAGTGATCTTGTTAAACCAACGAATATGAGAATGGGGATCGTCCCTCTCAAAACCATGAAATTGACTCGAAGTTACTAGCGTAAGTAACCCGACTTTTAACTCAAAATTTTTGGCAAGTATAGGGGGAAGAACAATCGCATCTCCGTAACCCTCGGTGGGTGCTTGGAGTAATTCTGACATAGTACGCGTATCCGCCATAGTGTCAACGGGAGTCTCTACAATAGTTCGAAGCTCGGGTTCGACTATTTGCTTGGAACGTCTACGATTACGTCGCTTCGGAATCGTGGAAGATTCAACAATTAAATTCGATGAAGAGCGGGTGCGCATGCACTAAAAAACAAAATAAGAGAAATAAATCTAGAAAAATATTTTTTTAACCGATAGTCAAAGGTGCACGGTAGCTCTCTAGAAAACGCACAAAGAAGCGGAGGAGCGGGTAAGCGCGAAGCGTTTTAAAAACCTTCTCCTTTCGGGTCGAAGTTCGTAGGATCAACCCTCCTTATACCTCTCTTATAGTTTGTTAATCTAAAGGTGAGCCGATTTAACAATTGACAACACGGTTTCTTTTGTTGTTTTTTTTTTTTTTTTTTGGTATTTTAAATACTTTAGGAAAAGTATTATTGGTGTTTTAATAAATCCACAAAAATAAATCGAGAAAAATAAAATATTTTTGATTTTTTTAGTTTTATATAAAAGAAAATGAAAATAATAAAGAAATGTAAAATTTATATTCACAAAAAACGATAACTTCACGGGGAAGGGTCTTCAATGCACTAATCTTCAAACTTCAACGCGATAATCGTTTCACACTTCCCCGGCAGCGGCGCCAAAAATTGATTACACGTTTATTATAGTATATATATAGTATAAGTAAATAGGCGAATTACTCTTGTGAAAGAGTAATAAGCTAATCACTAATAAAATATATTTTCGGAAAGTATTGATGAGAAAATTACCCTTAGGAAAGGATAAAATTCAAATCGTTCCCGAGTCGTTTTCCCAACGAAGCGTGAATATTGAAAATCTTGTTTCGGTTCGTGATCGGGTGCTTGAATAATCAAAATTTTGGATTTTGGATTCTAAATCTAATAACGCAAAGGGAAAGCACATAAAGGCACGCTAATCTAGGAATAAAGGCAATTTAAAATTCTAACGACATTTAAAACAATTAAAAACTAATTAATAACTAAAAGCAACTAATTAACCACAAATGACTAAATAAAACTTTTAAAACTCAAAAGGCAAATTTCTTAAACTAAAATGTAAAAACTAATTTTTAAAAACAGAAATTATTTTTTTGATATTTTTTTATATTTTTAAAACTAATAAAACAATTTTTATAACTAAAAATTAAACTAAAAATATTAAACTTAATCCTAAAATTTTATAAAAATTTCTAAAAATACTAGATACTATTTTTGAGGTTTACAAAGAAAAACGGGTCAATAAGCTGCTAAAATTCAATAAGCAAATTAAGCTAAAAACTAAACAAGTAGAAGTAATAAATGAAACACACATATAACTGAAAAAGTCCCAAGGGCAGATGGTTAAGGCGTGTGTGTGTTGAAGGGGAGGTCATAGGTTCGAGTCCTGTGACTGTCCCTTTCTGTAAAACATTTTTTTTGAAACAGCTAAAGTTTAAACAAAATTAAGCAACTTTAATAAAGGAACTTAATGCCAAAACTTATTATTAAGCTAGAATACGACAATTAAAAATCACAGTTTGGCTTAGCTAAGACTATTAGATAATTAGCTAAAACTATTTGGATTTTTGGACTCAATAAGCAATAATAAAACTAATAAGCTGAAAACAGACTTAAACCTAGACTCAATAAGCACTAAGGACTAGAAATAAGCAAATCCAATAAGCTGAAAAACAACAAAAAGCATTAAGACAGTTGACTCTAAAAGAAATTTTAAGGACTATGACCAAAGTTTAAGCTAAGATTTTGAACTAATAAGCACTAAAAATTAGCTGAAAGTTGAAAACAGAATAAGGATTAGACTTACTCCCTCCGTCCCATAATTATAGTCCACGTTTCCTTTTTTGTTTGTCCCAAATTAATTGTCCACGTCCAAAAATAGATAGGAAATTTATATTAAGTTTACCATATCGCCCTCACTTGATGTTATTATTACACACTTTAAAGAAGTTAGAAATTAATTGGTTAAGGGTAAAACTGTCATTGTGCAAAAAGTAAGAGAGAGAAAGCTGTAAAGATGATGTTTTTCTTAAACTACGTGTTTTTTGTCGGTGGACTATAATTATGGGACGGAGGGAGTATCAACTAGCACTGAATAAATCACTAAAGGAAACAAGCTAGAAAAGATAAAATGAAAATGACAGTTTGCTACTACTTGTTTTTTGGACTTTTTAGATGAAATGACTACTTGCACCTAGATTTTAAGACTCAAAAATGATTTTGACAAACTGAAAACTTGAAACAGATTGAGATTAGACTACAATAAGCTAAATATAATCAAAATAAATCAAAGATAAGCTAGAATCTGACCACAATTAATCTGTAAATCTAGACTCTAAAGAACAAGACAATTAACTACCAATACTTGACTGTTTTTAATCTAAAATACTCTATAAGGTTTTTCCAAAGACTAATGACTCAAAACAAATGTATAATGATTCCAATGAGACCAGTTATGATCACAAAAACTACTACTCAAGTAGACTTTTTATAAATCCAACAAATAAGCAGTTTAGAACAGCTTTTGGACTAGCAGACTTGAGATTTTGCTAAAACAAACTTCAAAACTAAACAAAACTTATTCTGATCTTATGAAAACTAATATTTAGACCTATTTTAAGCTTATGAAATCCATTTTGATAACCAAAAACAGCTTGCACTTACTTTTACCAGCTTAATGCTGCTTAACCCAAACACCCCTTTAAAACTAGAAATTCAAATCACAAGCTAAAACAGACCTTAATAACCCTCATATTATGAAAACAGATTAAGCTTTATGATTAATAAGGACAAATAAGCAAAAACCTTAGAAAAATAAGCTTAACTAATAAGCAGTTTTGACTTCTAAATGAACAGTTTGATATAAAACTAAAATTAAACTAATTGTAATAATGTAAACTAGATACTTAAGATATAATAAGATAACTTTAGACAGAATAAGCACATTGCAACAATAATAAGCACATAATAAGCAGTTTGATAAGCATAATAAGTGTTAGTGAAAATATTATGATATTTAATCTATACGATCTCTTTATGTTTTGATGATGACAAACATGTAACTTGTAATACATAACGTAAAGTGCGCAAGTTACTCGTAATCATAAATCATCAATGCATACACGTATCAACATCTCTCGACGTCTCAAGTATGCATCAAGACGGACATTGGTTTACACCCAACGTAAATCACATAAGGTATGTACAAACAATATTAAACTTGTAGAATGATCAAAGAAATAAGTTTTTATCTTAAACTTATATTTTTATAAATACAACAAAACTATTTCTCAAAAATTATTTAGAAGAATTATTTTTGAATAATAAAGAAATGTTTTATTTGGTAATTATTTTGAATTTCAAAATCTGGTCATTTCCCCTTAAAATGAGTGTCACTTTCACCAGACAAGTTTGTCACCACAAAAAGACAAAAACATGAGCATCTATCGGGGCGGTCCCTTAATTCGGTCGCGACCCCCTTAAGTATTTGGCTAGCCCTTATATATCTGGGACCGGCCGTTTTCCTGACAGGCCTATGTTTTTCAGCTCCTATAAATAGTGGGTCACCTCCAACTATTTTCATAACCCTTTTGCACGATTTTCTTTCAGTTCTTTCTCTCTCTAGATCTCACTAAATCTCTCTAAATCTTTGATCATTCAACTTGGTTAATCTTGTTTAAATGTGATCAAATCTTCTATCATTTCCTCCTTTCCTCAAGTGCAAGAGAAGAACTTCGGTCATCTTCAAGATCTAAAGTTATGTAGTCTAGTTAGTCCATTTGTAACATTTGTTACATATAAATCGAGTCCATGTCTTCCAATCTTTAGTAGTGTGTAGATCCGAATGGTGTGTACATTCGGAAGGGTTGATTGTGGGTTGGTTAGTATTTTGGGCCTTAAAATACATTAGTGTAGTGGTAGATTGGTTCTAGCTAAGATTAGGACTCGACATTTAGCTTAGTGTCAGAAAATATTGTAAGCGACGCGGTTTATGTGTTTAGGCCATAAAACACAAGGTTTTTTATGTTGGTTCATAAAACATGACGGGTTTGGTTGTACCCGAAGAAGGACTCGATATCTAGCTTAATGTCAGAAAATAATATAAGCATTGGTATAAGGTTTTCTCCGCCAAAAGGGAGCTTGTTGATTAGTGAAGTAACTCTCGAGTTGGATACTCCGAGAATAGAGTAGGGCGAAGAAGGAGCTCGTGACCGTACCACTATATAAGCATTGTGTCAGTTGCATTTATTTTTTACCTGTCTCTTACTATGTCCTTAACATTTATCGCTTTACATTTACACTTCATGTGCTTATGATTGTGTGAATGTTTGTGATGTTTTGTTAGACATGGATGTGATGCTTCTTTGTAGTATAACATTATGAGTGTGAATATATTGGAGTATAATATGTACTAGTTTATTGTAAATCCATTATCGACACATCTCATATTGCGTCAAACTTGATTGGTAATTTGATACAAATGATATTAGTCCGAAAACCTCTTCTAGAGACAGTCCCCTTAAATAGGGCGGCCCCTGATGTACTAGGCGGCCCCATATATTTATGGGACCGCCGACAAGAGGATTTAATAATTGGAACAAACATTAAAATGGTTTTTAAGAAAACGTATTCACCCCCCCCCCCCTCTTCTATCAGTTTCCCACCAACAATTGGTATCAGAGACACGTCGCTCTAAGTTTTTCAACAATGGTTTTTCAAATAGAGTAAGATCCATGTATTAAAGTAACCTATGAATTGGGGACTAAATTATGAAAGTGTTTTGTTGTTGATTCGTAACTAGTTTGTGTTATTAAATATACTTCGTATACTAGCTTGAAGGAAAATTTCTCAAAAGAACTTGGAAGTGTCAACTTATGTTTGTCTAAGTCGTAAGAGTAGAAATGATGTTTAAAACACGAAATTTATGTGCTGGAACAACTTTTTAAAGTCTTATGTTCTACAGTTAAGTTACCAAATGATTTTGAACAAAAAAACATGTTTTTGGGTCACTGGTGGCGGTCCCATAAATGTTTGGGTGGCCCCCAAATATATCTGGGGGCCGTCACCTTTATGGGGGCCGCCTGTCTGTTTCATCAGTTTTTGGAAAACTTCAAAAAATTATATAAAATCTACCGTAAGTCTGTAGAAGTCGTACCACCCGCCATTTCGAAGATAATTAAGCCTAGATTTATTTAAAAATACTTCCAAGTCTTTATTCTAAACTTAAGTAAGTTAGAAATGCAAAATACTACATAGTGGTCAAAACTATATGTTTTGGTTTGACGTAAAACTTGTAGTTTACCTTTTCTTTCAAGTCGAGCATTTCTAGTCAACCTATCTTTGAAAACATTGATCTTGATTAATTTTTAAAATGGGGAGGAAAATATTTTTATTTTTAAATAAAATCAAGCTATGTATACATCGTTATATCTATTACACAAAACGACGATGAATATCCTTATGTGTATGCTAGATGATTATGTGTGTTTAACTTTTGTTTCAACTTGGTTAATAGATATTAATAAGTAATCATTACTATTTGTAATTGAGCTAATTATATATCTAAACACATGTGCCATGTATGCTATTTGTATGTTACTAGTTTTTCGTATTATGCCTAATAGGAATTACGCTAGATTTCTTGCGTTAAGTTGCAAAATTGTTTGTGCATTGCATATAGGCATAGATCACTATATTTACAAGTGTTACATAAACATCTTGTAGATTATTTTGAGTGTAGTAACCTATTTAGAAACAAGAGTTAAGTAATTTGTCAAGTGTGTGGAAAAATAATGTCCTAAGATCATATGTTAAAATCCATCACTAAAATATTCCCAACACATTAACTCTCTTTCAACAAGATGTCTAAATCTTTTCATCGTCTTACTTTGTTTAACCTTGGGTTGGTTAAACAAAAGAAAATATCATATTAATACATTAGTATTTAAGTAAAAGAAATGCATTGTTCTAACACACACACACATAATTATATTCTTTTTATAAACATATAGTATTTTACAAAAGATGTGTGTTGTATTAAAATCGTTAGAAAAATCATGCATACACTAATAAAATGTCAAAAACTATGCATACTATGCATAACAACAAATAGTTTTCGGCACAAGCAAAACATATGACAATCCAGAAGTAAGAAATTAACTTGTCATTATTCCTCAACCTCACACTTACAACTATTCTTGGGATTAATAGAACACACTATGAAAATCTTTATTTGTCTTCTTTTAAAAGAGTGTTCGTGAGGGTCAAGAAAGATTTTGA